>PVIU01006597.1:0-99994 GCA_004026605.1 Ondatra zibethicus
TCTTTATCACTCCTATTTTGGCTATCCCGGGTGGGCTAGCTGGTGAGTCATGGGTCATGGTGCCCATCTGTTGCTCCCCTTTATCTTTTGGTCCTTGACTGACTAGGAGGGTACCTAACTTTGACTTTATTTCTTTTATTTTTTAATTCTTTCACTCATGTCAAAGAATCATCAGGTTGAGAATTTTAATTCTTTCAGTATGTGGACTGTGAGCTTAAAGCAGAGAGCTTAATTCACCTTGTATTCTTAATACTTAGGTTTAGTGTTTTGGGTGTATAGAGAGAGATTTTGTTGTCTTTGTGTACCCTTTTAGTTTTAATATTAATTTGTGGGGGGTGCAACCTACAGCCTTGTGTATGCTAGGCAGATGTGTTATCACTGAGGCAGGGTTTTACTTTTCTTTCTTTTTTCTTTTTTTGTTTTGTTTTGTTCATTTGTTTTTTATGTAACAGCCCTTGACTGTCCAGGAACTCACTCTGTAGATCAGGCTGGCCTTGAATTCAAGGGATCATCTGCCTCCTGAGTGCTGGGATTAAAGGCGTTCAGCACCACCTGACTTGAGGCAGGGTCCTTCTGAGTCACTCTGAAACCCAGGTCTTGAGTTTGAAATTCTTCTCCTTAGCCTCTCAGGTAGTTGCACAACCAGATTAAGGTCTTTTTCATATTTATTAACAAGCATTACCTGAGTTTAAAATGTGTTTCAGTTGTTTCACATGTCATGGTTAAGAAAAAGGTTTTTCTAGGGCCAGAAAGGTGGCTCAGCTGGTAAAGGTGCTTGCCATCAAGCCTTACAACCCAAGTTTCATCTCTAGGGCCTGGAAGATTGAGAGAGAACTGACTACCACAGTTGTCTTCTGACTTCCACATGAGTGCCTAGCATACTCATACACACCCCTCTAATAAATAAGTAAATAAATAAATATATATTTTTAAAAAGAATAAAAGTTTTGGAATCAAATTGCGCCATCATTGTCTAGCTGTGTGATTTTGTGGGTTTTTTTGGTTTTTTTTGGTTTTTCGAGACAGGGTTTCTCTGTAGCTTTGGAGCCTGTCCTGGAACTAGCTCTTGTAGACCAGGCTGGCCTCGAACTCACAGAGATCCACCTGCCTCTGCCTCCCAAGTGCTGGGATTAAAGGCGTGCACCATCACCACCCAGCTAGCTGTGTGATTTTGAACTAAGTAACATCACCAATTCTCTACCTCTGTATCTGAAAAACAAAGGAAATGCTAATACTTAATTATTGTGAGAATTGATGCATGAAAATGCATAAAACAGAATGATGCTTGCATATTCTATTTATTTTACCAACTATTATTTCTCTTAATTTATTCACTGGCAAATACTGTCTCACTGTTTATTAGGCATTGCATCAGGTACCAGAACAGTGTATGTTCCCTGTAGTCCTCAGCTAATCCCGGCATTTACTGGGCACACAGACGCCATCTGAGCAGTTGCTCTAGTGGTGGTAAAGAATTACTGTTGTCATTAAGTCAAAGTTGCTCCAAACACATACATTTTTATTGTGTTAACTTTATTAAATAGTTTCATTAATTGCGTAAGTAGTATAAAAGAGAGACAGTACACTGCTATAGAGTATGAGAAATGAGCTCATTAACTTATCGCCTAAAGTGATAGAAATGTGTTGACAAATCCTAGAAAATTTGCCACTGGCCTTGTTTTGATTGCTCAGTAAAGAATCAACAGTTTATTCAAATCTGTATTTGCTTTTCTTTTTGGGTAATTCAGGCTAAGTAGTGATGTAAGCCTATAACTCTGGCATTCTGGAAACAGAAGTTCAGGGCTAGTTTAGGCAACTCATTGAGACTACCTCAAGTTGAAAAGTGAAATAAAAGGCTGGAGAGGATTTATCTTAGTGATAAAGTACTTGACCAGCATGTATAGGATGGTTGGTTCAGTCTCCAGTACTGCTAAACAAACACAAACAAAAATTATTGGGTGAACCTGGGCAGAGGTGGCACATGCCGTTGAATCCCAGCGCTCAGAAGGCAGGGGCAGGTGGATCTCTATGAATTCCAGGCCAGCCTGGCCAGGTGGTTTTGATAACAAGGACAAAGTGTTCTAGTATAATATAGATATTTTAGAGGAGCATTCTAGTAGTATCTTTTGTTTTTATATGATTGAAATGTCTTTGATGTAATGTAAATGTTACAAGAAGCTGGGCACAGTAGTCCATACCTGTAATCCCACAATTTGGAGGCTGAGGCAGGATTGATACCTTGTCTTTAAAATGTGATAGATGATGAATCTTTTTCGTGTTTATTTTGTTCTTTTACAGTGTTAGGGATAGAATCACAAGCTTCATGCATACTAGCAAGTGCCATGCTCACTTTGGTGTATTTCCAGCCATGGAAATGAGGTCTTTGAAGTCTTGACAACAAACTGATTAAAGCCTTGTACTTTTTCTGTGACGGAGGGTGAGGAAATGGTTGTTATTTGATTGTCAGTTTGGTAACCCACACTGATAACCCAAATTGAAAGCAAACAGACAAAAAATTACGGGCCTGTAATCCCAGCACTCAAGAATCTGAGGCAGGAGAATGAAGATTTTAAGGCCATCCTGGCCCAACAAAACCTTGTTTCCCCAAACCAAAGATGTTAAATTTTTAGCCAAAGTGGGGCCTGACTGCATTTTTATTTTAAGTGGACAAATTACTTTGGAAACTTGTTTCAGTCTTTTTCTTCAGTCCAGTTTCTAGCATCCTATGTGTCACTGCTGTTTTATTTTTACGAGCTAGCTTCAAAGATTGTCTACCCTCATTGTCTCATTTTTCATTTACCCTCTGTAAATTGGTTTCTGTCCTTTCCAATCCCTAATGAATGCCTAATTGTTTACATGGCAACCTTTGCTTTGTGTCTGTGTGTGTGAGTGCACGCATGTGTATGTGCATGCCCACCATGCTCACCGTGGAGAGTCCAGCGGAAGAGACTGGACAGCCTCCTCTGTTGCTCTTTGCTGCCTCTTCCCCTTTAGGCAGGATCTCCCGCTGGCTCTGAAAGTCAGTTTTCTGACCAGAAAGTGTGAGCAGTCATTCTGTCTCTGCCTCCTCGTACGTGCACAACAAGCACTCTTCCCACTGAGCTGGCTCCCGAGCTCATGGGTCAGCTTCTCCATGGAATTTGTCATTTCCGCGATAACCTGATCTCAGAATTTTCTTCCTGCCAGGGCATTCTGTATTTTCTTTTTTGAAGAACTCTTTATTTTTGGTCATGCTGATTTTAGGTTGTAGATTTGTATTTTAAAGTTTCTTCTTTCTTTCACAGGGCTTTTTAATTTTTGTCTTCTGAGATAGTCTCACCATTTAGCCCAGACTGGCCTTGAATTCATGTAGTAAAGGCTGGCCTTAAACTTTCCTGCCTCTGCCATCTCAATCTCCAGCTCATTTATAGAATTTTTCAAAGTTGTATCTTTCCCGTACAGATTGTGGCATTTAGTAATCTTTTAAGTTTTTCAGGTGGTTGTGATGATAGCCACAGGTGGAAACCATTGACCTAAAGATATGGTTCAGATTCTTCGCCGTGGTCCCTGCCTGCCTCTCCAGCACCATCTCTGTCTGCCCTCCCCTCTTTTTTTCTGTGTTAAGCCAAATGTCTTTTCTGTAATTTCCTGGGCTTGGTTTTTTTTTTGGGGGGGGGGCAGTGGTAATAGTTTTAAGAATCAGGAGTTAGTCCCAGTTTCTGTTTTTCTCATTCCTTCTATATATCCCAGCTAGTCTTGAATTTTATGTGTTAAAATAGGGTTGAAAAGCACAGGCTGATCCAAATCAGTGAGACCAAGAACAATCATGTAACTTGCTGCAGTAATGTAAATAGTATATGTCAGAATAATGTGTACAATTCAGTGTTTGTATGTCTAACATAGTTCTTACTGTATCTGCTCAGGTTAATCTTAAGTGACTTTTTAAATATTTTCTTCTAAGTCACCTTTAGTTACTCTCTTACGTATTTCTTTACTCATTTAGCATTTATTTGAGTATGCAAGGAGTATGGGTGGATAAAAATAAAAAATATAAATGTCCTGTTCCTTATGGTCTCAGGATGTATTTTGTATAGTTTATATTGTCATAAAGTACTATACAGAAATCCAATTTGTTAACTTTTTAAAAGAGAAACCATAGTACATCTTTTCCCACTGTTTTCTTTCTCTTTTCATCCAGGGAAAGACCATGTTTGTAGATTTATTGGCTGTGGGAGAAATGATCGTTTCAACTATGTGGTCATGCAATTGCAGGTATGTTACTTTGAAAAGTGTGTCTTAAAATCTTTTAGTTTTAGCCAGGCAGTGGGGGTGCACACCTTTAATCCCAGCACTTAGGAAGCAAAGGCAGACAGATCTCTGAGTTTGAGGCCAGCCTGGTCTACAGAGTGAGTTTCAGAAAAGACTGTTACACAGAGAAACCTTGTCTCAAAAACAAACAAACAAAAACAAAAATCTTTTAGTTTTGATCAAAATACCCAATTTCAGTGAATCTACATAAAAAGTGACAGCATTCTTGTTATTGTGTTCAATATCATGGAGATTTATTTAGACTTGGTATAGATTTTCCAAAAAATGAAATGGTCATCTATTTTAGTTTTTCTGTACCTTTGTTGGTTATCATTTTTTCCCATAGTGTTTAATCTTACAATACATTGTATAACATAACGTAATCCTTGCCTTTCCACGTTCCTTTCCCTTTTCATGTTTGCTACCTCAGGCATTTCAGATCTCTGCTCGTGCTCTCAAGTACCAGCCACTCCATTTAGATTGTAAAAGATGAACGCTTGTCCTTTCCCCTTTCTGTCAGCATACTCTTCCTTCTCTTCTAGATGGGAGTAGAGTTGGGCTAACCAGGTATCAGTTGATAAAAGAAAATGCAGGAGTAACAGTTACAGAAGGGAGAGTCAGAACACCATCTACTTCCTGGATGAACACCACAGTACAGTCACCTTGAAGCTGAAAACCATGGTTCACTGCCTGATTTTCACTTCTCAACAGTTTCCTTTCATCTGTAGCAGACTTTATTTTGGCCATTTGGTTTCTTTATTTTCTTGTATGTTACTGACCTGAATGTTTTCTTCTTTTCAGAAGGCTTTCTCAAGTATCCTTCAATATTTGACTTTGACCTAAAGATGTCACTCTTTCTGTAAACTGTAGCTGTTGTTATCATTTATCTTTTTAAACTGTGGTCTCACTGAGTACCACAAGATGATTATGAACTCGTGATGTAGCCAAGCCTGGCCTTAACCTCAGGATCCCCCTACCTTAGCCCCCTGGTTTTTAAAATTATAGCTGTGGCTGGGCGGTGGTGGTGCACGCCTTTAATCCCAGCACTCCGGAGGCAGAGGCAGGTGGATCTCTGTGAGTTCAAGGCCAGCCTGGTCTACAGAGCTAGTTCCAGGACAGGCTCCAAAGCCACAGAGAGACCCTGTCTCAAAAAAAAAAAAAAAAGATTATAGCGGTGTGCTGCCATGGTAGGCTTAGTCTTTAAAATTAATAAATTGGGGGTTGGAGGTGTGTGCCATGGTGTGGGTGTGAGTGTGTGTGTAGGTCAGAGGACAACTTCTGGAAATTGGGTCTCTCCTACTGTGTGGGTCCCCAGGTTTGAACTTAGGTATCAGACTAGGCAGCAAGTGCCTTTGCCCTAAAGTCTCTCAGATTTACACGATTCACCATCTCAAGTTAGCATAGTTTAATTTATTGAAGTGATTACCTTTACATTTTTCAGTTCATTAATGTGCTCCCTGTTTTCTCTCAGATCGACCACAACATGAAGTATATGCATTATAGTTTTGCCTGAGAAAAAAAAAGTGACATCAAACATTCATTTTCAGATTTTCTTTTCGTTTTGTTTTTTCTTTTCTTTCCTTTTTTTTTTGAGGCAGGGTCTTCCTATGTAGCCCTTGTTTTGCTGGAATTCACAGAGATCCATCTGCATCTGCCTCTCAAGTGCTGGGCTTAAAGGAATATGCCACCATGCTTGGCTGAGTTCAGATTTTCTTGATTCCCCATTTATCTATTTTTCATTTGGCTTACTTGAATCTGGTTATAGTGTCCATACATTGTTTATTTCTTAAGCCCTATTTTGATCTGCAGGTTCATCTGTCTTTTTTACTTGAAGATTCATTCTTTGTTGTTTTAAGTAAAAATTCTCTTATTCTGGATTTTGCTGATTGTTTCTGTTTGTTGATGTTTAACATGCCATTCCACTCCCCACCCATTTCTTATAAACTGGTGGTTAGATTCTAATTGCCACTTCCTTGGCAAGGGTATTTGAGAGGTGTCATACACACTCTGAGGGCCAGTGTTTGACCTCCCTGCAGCCTAGTCCACCTGTTTTGAAGTTTTAAGTGATTTTTTTCAATGTATCTTATTTTCCTTTTTTTCAGTTTTTTAGTACGCGTTGCTTGTGATCTTAGCGAGATTTACAAATACACTATTCTAATTGCATAATTTCTTCTCCACTTAGATAAAATAAAAGTATTTCAAGCAATATTGGCTACCCTGAAGTATACCTTTTACATAGGGAAGTCAGGGTTAATATTAGGCTCCTTTCCTTTAATCCATCTTCAGAACTGTGGGTTCACTAGTACTCTCCTGTAGGAGACAGGCGCGCCTGCTTTCCTTTGTGTTTGCATAGTCTCTCTCTTTCCTTCCCTCCTCAATAAAATTACACACTCATAGAACTGACATTGCAACTTTTATTTTTGTTTGAGACAAGGGTGTTACTCACCATGCATCCCAGACTGTTTCCAAACTTTCTGCTTGAGCCTTTTGATCAAGGATTATCTGAGTGTGCCATCAAGCCAAAACTGCAGCTTTGAATGTTCAGTAAATTCCAGCCTTCGCTAGTGGGACTTTCTTTGGGCTGCACTTTGATCAGATGAGGTAGCATTTTTAAAGCATCTTTATTTTCTGATGCAATATTGTATACTGTGTTCATTCTCTCTATTTCATGCTTCTGCTGTTCCTCCATTCAGCCCTGGTTCCTTTTAATGGGAAGTACTCTTTAGAGACAATTCAGTTGTCATGTGTACCTGTTGCAATGGGATTGGTCATTGTCTCCGAATTTTTTTTTTAAGAAGATGGATTTAAAAAATCCAATTTTAGTAGGGTGTAGTGGTTCACACATCTAATTCTAGCACTCGGGAGGCAGGATGATCTTTGAGTTCAAGACCAGCCTGGTCTACAGTGTGAGTTCCAGAACATCCAGGGCCACACAGAGAAACCCTGTCTTGAAAAGCAAAAAAAAAAAGGTTCAATTTTAAGAAAGTACATTGTGGTTCATATTGATGTTTCTAAGTCAAATTTATAATAGTAGACATTCTGATTATTTCTTTGATCATATGTACTTTTTAATATATAAATGAAAATGATAGCATGGGAATTGACATGAAAATAATCTAATATGTTTAGAATGGGAGAGAGTTATGTTTGAGAAGGCATATTATCTGTGAAAATAAATTGGCAGTGATGTGATAGTTACTTTTTCTGTTTTTATATTTATTTTTGTTTGTTTTATTTTTGTGTGGGTTTTTGGTTTTTAAGACAGGATTTCATGTAGCCTAGGCTGGTTTTGCACTTAGTATATACCTTAGAATTGCCTTGACATCCTAATCTTCACCTCTCAAGTGTTGAGCTGACAGGTTTGAGCAAGCACATTTGGGCTTATTATTATTAGCTGCTATGCCTGGGAGTTCACTGTCTTTCTCCATTTAGGTATGCTACCCAATCTCTTTCCTTTTCCCCTCCTTTAGATCTCATCCTCTTCCTCCCCAACATCCATCTCTGTCGGCCTCTCTGTCTTTCTCTTTATTTCTTTTTTAATTTTGTGTGTGTGACAGGATCTTGAGATGTAGTCCTATGTGGTCTAGAAGTCCCTCTGTAGCCTAGGTTAGCCTCAATTTTGGCAATAATCTGTGTCTCCGGGATACCAGAGCTACAGGTGTGTGTCGCCATTCCTGGCCTTATGCATTTTCGTCACTCAGAAAACAGCATGGAGTTTGATCTTGTTAACTTTGTAGAATTACTTGGGAGAAATAAGCTCTCAACAATTTCTTGAGTATTACTATATGAAAAGATCCCCCCCTTTAAAAAAAAAAAAAGAACACCTCCTACACACTATTCTTGTGTCAACCTTGTATTTCTCTTTCCGGATTTTGTTACATCATTTTTTGTGTTGTTTTTTCCTGGGGTGTGTGTGTGTGTGTGTTGTTGTTGTTGCTGTAGTCCCAGCTGTCATGGAGCTCACTTAGTAGTACAGGCTGGTCTTAACTTCTTCTGTTTCCCTAATATTGAGATTAGCTCTGTGTGATGGTACACTCCTGCAATTCTCAAACTCAAGAAGTAGAAGCAGGAGGGTCAAAGTCAATATGGCAAGTTCCAGGACAGACAAGGGCTACATAGACCCTGTCTCAAACAAATAAACAAAAAGAACAAAAGAATTTAAAGTTAGCCCTCTGCTACATAACAAGATCCATTCTAGCCTGGGCTACATACATAAGGCTTGTCTCAAAATAATAACAATAACAAAAACTACTAGAATTACAGACATGAGACATTATACCCCAAATACCAGTTGATACATTAAAATTACATTTTATGACATTTAAGTAATTACTGATGTTATTAATCGAGTTAATTGATTCCAATTGAGTTCTTATGAAAGTAGTGGTTGCTTTAAATTAAAGCTTGGTATTATCTGGGATGTAGTTTTGTTTGTTTACTTGTTTTTTCAAAATAGGGTTTGTGTAACAACCCTGGTTGTCCTGGAGCTTGCTTTGGAAACCAGGCTGGCTGCTTCGATAGCTGAATTTTTGGTGCATCTCATTTGTGAGGCCTGAGCTGTGATGCCAATGACAAGGGAGGGTCAGAAGGAGGCTAGGAAATTGAAAGAATCTGAGAAGTTTTAAGCATGTATAACATGCATTATTCACTAGCACACAGACTAACAAGCAGGCCGATGCTGACAGTCAAGGGGCATAGCACACAGGTTGCACAGGCAAAGGCTATGGCAAGGATGCTTGCCTCTAAACTCAAGGTCATATTGATAGAAAAAAAATCAGACAAAAAGGTGGCATTTTGCCAGAAATAGTTACATAAGAGTTACATCACTACTTACTCTGAGCTGCTCAGATACCCTGTACCAGCTACCTCCCCAGATGTATAGTTCATGTTTTAGAGAACTTGTGCTAGATATCCACCATCACCTAGCTGCTTAAACTTTTGTTGGCCCTTATGGTCTTCTGTTTCCTATAATATTTCCTAATAATAACAGTCCTTAGGATTTGTTGAGTACAAGACAGCATTCCAGAAACTTCATATGGATTTTATTTAGTCTTCATAAAATTATATGAATTATTATTAGCTTTTTTATTTAAAAAAAAAAACTGGTGTAGGAAAACTAAGTAACTTGTGGGGAGGGGTGTAACATGAGGGCCTGGTTGGTTTCTGTCCTCCTACCAGGTCCCACAGTCATTAGGTCCCAAAGAAAATCACACAGAGGTCTCCAGAAGATTATAAACTGATTGGCCCATTAACTCAGGCTAAGTATTAGTTCTTATAAGTTATATTAACCCATTATTCTTACCTATGTTAGCCACATGGCTCAGTACCTTTTTCAGCAGGGCAGGTCACATCCTGCTTCTTCGGTGGTCTGGGCAGGAGTGAGAAGGAATGGGCTTCCTCCTTCCCAGCATTCTCCTGGTCTCATTGCCCTGCCTCTTTTTCCTGTCTGGTTGACCCGCCTATACTTCCTGCCTGGCCAATCAGCATTTATTTAAAACATGATTGACAGAATACAGACAATTATCCCACACCAGAGGGGTGTTGGCTAGTAATGAGGAATGCTGCTGTGGATATTTGTGCTGGTTGGTTTTAACTCAACACAACCTAGAACTGCCTGGGAAGGGGACTCAATGAGGAATTGTCCGGATCTGGTTAGCTGGTAGGTACAGTTATGGGGGAATGCCTTGATTTTTAGTTGATGTAGAAAGATCCAGACTTTTGCTTCTGAACACTGGAAAAGATAAGAACACTAGCTGAGGGCAAACAAGCAAGAATGTATTTATTTTCTTTTTGCTCTTGACTGTGGATGAAATGTGACTAACTGCTTGAGTTGCTGTCTTGACTTTCCCCAAAAATGATGGACTGTAACTTGAAATTGTAAGCCATATAAATCATTTCTTCCCTTATGTTGCTTTCTGTTAAGGTGTTTATCATAGTAACATAAATGGAACTAGAAAAGATATCTATATTTCATATTTTTAAAAATATTCACATCTCGGGCTGATGATGTAGCTTGGTAGTTTGACTAGCATGCATGAAGCTTTGGCTCTGGATTCAATTCCCATCATCGCATAAAATTGGCATGGTGATGCACACTGGTAATCTCAGAAATTGTAGTTGAAGGCAAGATCAGTTCATTGTCATCCTTGGTTGCACAGGGAGTTCGAGGTTAGCCTGGGGTACATGAAACTCCCCCCCTCGGAAAAAAAGAAAATGAAGGAAGGAAAAGAAAAGGAAAGAAAGAAAAAGTCAAGTCTATATGTTTTAGAATAGCAAGGGTAAATCAAAACATGATGACTTAGATATATGATTACTATATCATATATATTACTGTATCATATATATCATATATTACAGCATGCTTATTCTTTTTTTTTTTCCACCACTATACTAACGAGGAAACAGCATGCTTATTCTTAGGGCTCGAGAGACTTTACTCAGTGGTTAAGAGCTCTTGCTACTTTTCCAGAGGGCTGGAGTTCAGATTGCAGCACCTCTGTTGAGCAGCTCACAAACATCTTTAACTCCAATTCTAGGTGATCAGATGTCCTCTTCTGATTTCTGAGGGCACCCACATGTTCACAAAGAGGAATACATACTCATAATTCTTTGAATTAGAAGATCACAACTTAGGCAAGAGCCTTACTATTTCAGGCACAGCATTTTATAGTATGGTAATATAGTGGATGTTTCAAGTCTTATCACAATATTAGGACTGTATTTTAAAATGATTCTCCTATTCCATAGGGTCGGAATCTGGCAGATCTTCGACGTAGCCAGTCCCGGGGCACATTCACCATTAGCACTACTCTTCGGCTTGGGAAACAGATTCTGGAGTCTATTGAAAGCATCCATTCTGTGGGATTCCTTCACAGAGACATCAAACCGGTAGGGGCCTTGTCTTTTCTAAGCATAGAAGGCTATTGTTTGGTACTTCTAATGTCAAAGACAGAATGTTTGATAAATGTAGTTTTTTTTGTATTTGTTGTCATTAAATACAAAAATGTCTATATTTCTGTAATGCCCTAAGAACAAAAATAATTTACCCTTTAGTTTAGTTTAGTTTAGTTTTGTTTTTAAAGTGGTAATTGGAAGCTTCTGCATATTTTCATTAGCTTTTTTCATACCATAAAATGTTGTTTGCCAGCTAAATAAAGAATTCTATGCTTGGGGCTGGAAGATGACTCAGTCAGTAAAATACTTGAGGACTTGAGTGTTGTGTTTGGTCCCTGGAGGAGCCTATGTTAAAAAAAAATGGGTATGGTGGTACAGGCTTGTAATCCCAGGGCTGGACAGGTGAGATAGGAGAATCTCTAGGGCTTGCTGGCCAGAGAACCCCAGCCTGCTTGAGGAACAACACCTGAGGCTGTTCTCTGGTCCCCACAAGCACCTCACAGGCAAGTTTGTGTCTGACAATTTTTAGATACTTTAGCATTGCTAATTACTCAACTTAAATCATTAGTTTGAATTGTGTATCTCCTGATACCAGTTGTTCATTTTCTCAAGTCACCAAATGTATTCACTAGAATAATCAACTATGAAAGACCTTAATCTCCTAAGAGCTACTTTGGAAATAAAATTTATTTTTCCTTTTTTTTGTTCTGTTTTGTTTTTCATAGAAGTCATTGTTTCCATTATTGAAATGTGCTTTCCTTTTTTATCTGATATTTTATTTTTCATAAGGAAAGATGACCCATTTCTGATATCTCATATTTATATATTTATTGGTATTGGTGCATTTGAAAGTATAGCCATCTGTTATTACATCATTTCTAAAATTAATTTACATGAAAATGGCAACTAAATTTCTTCAAAGTGGGTTCTTCTAGAGTTAGGACCACTGTGAAGCTAGAAACTGGTTTTCTGTTACTAGTACATTTAAATAAAGCAGTATGTGATTTAAATAAAAAAGTGATTTGTTTTAAGTCAGTTATTGCACGGAGAGATTGAATTTATAAAGGTTCACAACTAGGCACTGTGGAGTCAGCTTAAATTGCAGAGTATGTTGTTGTCCTGCGCCTTTCTCTATCATTATTGGAGAAACCTGACTTTCCCTTTCATCAGAAAGCCCCTAAGTAAAATAATACTTTGTAAGAAGTAAACAATAGCTTGAGTTTTACCATTGCAATTCTTTTATTTGCATATCTAACTTTTCAAATTTCAAGTCACTTGACACAACATATTAAACAGGTTTTAGGCTTGAGGCTTTTATGTTTTGTTTTAAGACATTGTCTCACGTAGCAAGACAGGTCTTGCTGTGTAGTTCAGGATGGCCTTAAACTGATTCTCTTGTCTCTTTTTCCTGAATGTTAGAGTTAAAAGTATATGGCATCATATCTGGCTACACTGATTTCTCTTTTTTAAAGAGAAAAAAATGTAAAGCATTTTTTCATTAGGACTATTTTAAAATGTTTTCCCTGAATTGTATTTTTAATTTTAGTGAGATTCAGCTTTATTATACTTATAGGAAATTCTTTTATTTATTTGTTTATTTATTAAGACAGGGTTAACATGGAATTTGCTGACCAGTCTGACCTTGAACTCACAGAGATCAGCCTGCCTCTGCCTTTCATACTGGATTTAAAGGTGTGCGCCACCATGACCAGCCCTTATACTTTACCTAAAGGTTGAGAAGTGATAAAAATTCTTTTATGTTATATGTATTTACCCCATCCCTAGCTTTCCTCATTTAGGAGGTTGGGTCGTCATTTAATTATTAATTAATTCTAGTTCTGAATTTAATTTGGTCGTTATTATATATAATTATACAAACATTTAAATTTATTTTTGCTTAGTGTTACTGGTAGAGACAATAACAGCTCTTTCTCAAGTCACTAATAGTATTTACAAGAACACTCCACTATGAAAAGCTTCAATTTTCCCTTGAAAGGTAGAATTAGCCACTAAATTATACTGTATATTAATGCTTAGTAAAAACTATAGACTTACAGTACTGTCTCTGGAATGTGCTATATAGACTAGAAGAATTCATGTAGCATAAAATGCAGGTGGGACTATTACAAGAATATGTATTTTCTTGCTGGGTGGTGGTGGAGCACGCCTTTAATCCCAGCACTCAGGAGGCAGAGGCAGGCGGATATCTGTGAGTTCGAGGCCAGCCTTGTCTACAAGAGCTAGTTCTAGGACAGGCTCCAAAGCTACAGAGAAACCCTGTCTCGAAAAACAAAAAACAAAAAAAAAAATGTATTTTCCATCTTTATTTCTAGTCAAACTTCGCAATGGGACGCTTTCCCAGTACATGTAGGAAATGTTTCATGCTTGATTTTGGCTTGGCCCGACAATTTACCAACTCCTGTGGTGACGTCAGACCAGTAAGTTTTTTTCATTACTATTTAATACTTGATAATTAAACTATTGTTTCTAGTATCACTTTATAAAGAAATGCTAATTAGGTATCAGAATTGCTAATAGAATCAGGAGGGGGATGAAGCTCAGTGAATTAAAAATTGGATGTTTGTTTGTATTGAAATCAGATCAGTAGATGACAAGATTAAGAAACTAGTGTTAGCCGGGTGGTGGTGGCGCACACCTTTAATCCCAGCACTCAGGAGGCAGAGGCAGGCGGATCTCTGAGTTTGAGACCAGCCTGGTCTACAAGAGCTAGTTCCAGGACAGGATCCAAAGCCACAGAGAAACCCTGTCTTGAAAAACCAAAAAAAAAAAAAAAAAAAAAAAAAAAAAAAAAAAAAAAAAAAAAAAAAAAAAAAAAAAAAAAAAAAAAAAAAAAAAAAAAAAAGAAAAGAAAAGAAACTAGTGTCTAGAGTTAGCTACATATAATCAGTGGGTGTTATTAAAGGGATTAGTATTGGCTCAAGATACCCCAAGACCAAGTTCTTAACACCTAGTGACAAAGGGCAGGTGGTTAGAGGCAAAGACAGGAGATAGAGGGCAAGGGAGAAGGGGAAGGAGACAAGGGAGTGGGGAGCACAAAGGACACATGGGCATGATGACAAGGGACTGACTGCCTCTGGGTGGAGAGGAGACAGATGTGGCACATAGGAACACGATAGTTTATAAAAGTACAAGCAGAAACCCCATGTTAGAATGAGGTGTTTAATTTTGATTAGACATGTTAGTTAGGGTAGCTAAAAGGGGTTTTTGATTGCTGAACTTCAATACTTTGATAGCTGGACCTTGGTAGTCAGCCTCAGGAGGAGGATGTGGCCAAATAAGGGAATGGACCTTGGGGGCTAGCTTTAGGAATGTAATCTAATGGTGTTTTTAGCAAGGCAGAGGGAATGAGGGAGAAAAGTAAGGCCTGCCAGAGCTATGTTTGCCATGCTTGGACTGGCTAGAGTCCCTTCAACATGAGTTCTAACTTTGTGATACATAGAAAGTTCTTCTCTGGTGAATTTGTATATGAAGGTAGTCATGCTAAGGCACACCACAATGGTGAGCTAGGGAGACAGGGACATAAGGAATTTGATCAGATGTCTAGGTAGAGGGTTGTTTTTTTTTGTTTTTGTTTTTTGTTATTGTTGTTTTTGTTTTTCAAGACAGGGTTTCTCTGTAGTGTTAGAGCCTATACTGGATCTAGCTCTTGTAGACCAGGCTGGCCTCGAACTCACAGAGATCCGCCTGCCTCTGACTCCCGAGTGCTGGGATTAAAGGCATGTGCCACCACCATCCGGCATGGTAGCGGATTTTTACTAAACTTACCTCTTATGGTTTTTGCCAAGGTTGGAGAGATGGCTCAGTGGTTAAGAGCACCAACTATTCTTCCAGAGGTTTAATTCCCAGCACCCACATGACAGCTCACAACTGTCTGTAATTCCATTTCCAGGGGATTTGACACTCAGGGATTTTTGTCAAAACTGGACTAGCAAAGACAAACAAAGATGCTCCCTAATCAAGGCCAACTTTAGAGGAGCCTTCAGGGAGTCTGGCTAGAGTCATGTCAGGAGAAAGTCTGTCAGAGGCAGTGTACCAAGCACATCTCTGTCCCTTCATCAGCAAGCTGCTAAGGTGAGGTGGGAATGCTCCAGTCCTGCTCCTAGAAAGAGAGCCCTTGGTGGACCCCGATGGGGAGGCTAGCCATGTGTTCTTGACTTCAGCAGTTTGGAATGGAGTCACTTTAGTCAAGCTGGGCGAGAGGAGAGAGCAGTCTTGGTTTTGAACTAGATAAAAAAATGGTGATAGAAGAAACTATAGTAGATTCACTATGAGAAGGCAAGGTATAGAAAGTCTTTTAAGCCAAGTAGTGTGTGGACTTTATTTGGTGTTATATTGTCTGAGGCTATGATCATGTTTGGCTTCATCTCTATTACCTAGAATAACTAAGTATCCAAAACTTAAATTTTAACATAAATTGTTTATGCATGTAAATATATATACGTATATATACATACACATAATATGTATATATACATACACACATACACACACACACATACACACACACACATATATATATATATTCTTTTTTGAGACAGGGTTTCTCTGAAGCTTTGGAGCCTGTCCTGGAACTGCTAGCTCTTGTAGACCAGGCTGGCCTCGAACTCACAGAGATTCACCTGCCTCTGCCTCCCGAGTGCTGGGATTAAAGGTGTGCGCCACCACCACCTGGCATGTAAGTATAGTTCTAACCTCTTTCAAATTAAGTTTGAATAAAATAGACCAAATATGGTGAGAACCACTTACATGATATAGTGGTTCTCTATGTTCTTACATTTATCTGTAACCAAAGCATAAGCATTAATGTATATACTATGATGCTTTAGTACTTGGCATGATTCTGGGTCAGTGAAAACATTTGATTCTTCTAATTTACAGAGCTGTATAGATTTCATAAAAACATTTGGAGGGGGTGTTCGTTCCTTGGTATCAAATCCAAAGCCTTACACATAGTAGGCAATTGTGCTGTCACTGAGCTACATCTCCCAAGCCCAGTGATCACATTATGCCATCATACTTTAAAACGTAGATAGATGAGCCCGTGAGATGGCTCAGCAGATAAAGCACTTGTCACCAAGCTTGATGACTTTAGCTCAATCCTCAGGACTCATGTGGTTGAAGAAAAGACTCACTTCCCAAAGTTTGTCCTCCGACATCCACTTGCACATTGTCGGGTTCATCATCCCCTACCCTGATATCACACACACACACACATATACACCATCCCCTACCCTGATATCACACACACACACACACACACACACACACACACACACACACATATACACCATCCCCTACCCTGATATCACAGAGAGAGAGAGAGAGAGAGGAACAAATTAATAAATAAATAGAAATTAAGGATACAGATAGAAGAAAACAGGTCCAAGATAATTAAAACATCAGTGTTTTAAGTTGTGGTTTAGAAATATTCATTCTTGGGGCTGGAGAGATGGCTCAGTGGTTAAGAGCACTGACTGTTCTTCCAGAGGACCTGGGTTCAATTCCCAGCACCCACATGGCAGCTCACAAATGTCTGAAGATCCAGTTGCAGGGCATCTAACACCTTCACACCAATGCACATAAAATAAAGTTAAATAAACCATAAAAATATTTCAAAAAAAGGAAATAGTCATTCTCTAGTTTTCTATAATCTCTTTATAAAAATTACTATAAGTAGTGGGTTTCTCTCTAGCTTTGGAGCCTGTCCTGGAACTAGCTCTTGTAGACCAGGCTGGTCTCAAACTCACAAAGATTCGCCTGCCTCTGCCTCCCGAGTGCTGGGATTAAAGGCATGCGCCACCACCGCCCGGCTTATAAGTAGTGTTTTATTATCATAGTAATGCACTATCATTTGCTTCATGTGTTTCCTGTGTTAATTTTTTTTGCTATTTATTTTCTTATGATTGTGTGGTTTATTGTAGCCTCGGGCTGTTGCAGGCTTTCGAGGGACAGTTCGTTATGCATCAATCAATGCTCATCGGAACAGGGTATGTATCTCTCTGATCCAGGGTTGTCATAACTGTGTGTTCCTGGCTTGCATCAGACTGATATCTTCATATTTTAGTTCAGAGGTATGAAAAGTGCTTAGGAGCTGAGGGTCCCTTTTATAGCTACACATTTACCTGGATAGTCATTTTAATTTACTGTTTTGTGTAATGCTTATGGTAAAGAAATTCATGATACTAATTTATGGTAAGATGTATAGTGGATGACAGATATGGGTAGCTGCATAAAAAATGAAGTTGTATTTGTCAGAAAAGGCAAAAGCTAAGTATGTCTGTTGGGAATGTGTCTGTTTAATCATGTATTAGTGTTGAAAATTAAATATAGATATTTGAAGAAATGAAATATCTGGATTCTTTTCTAAGAAATTATTTGTGGGTTGGGTTCAGCATAATGGCTCAGCAGGTAAAGGTGCTTAACCAGCTAGCCTGACAATCTGAGTGTGATCCTTGGAACCCACTTAGTGGAAGAAGAGAACTAACTCTGGCAAGTTGTCTTCTGATCTCTACATGTTTACCATAGCAAATGAGGACCCATACATATACACACACATAAACACTCCAAACAAATTAAAAAAAAACAATATCTGACAGAATACAGAGATTTTTTTATAATATGTAATAACTTCTATACATCAAGCTTTTTGTTTTTGTAACAAGGAGCATGGAGATGTAGCTCAGTGGTAAAGCTCTTGACTAGCGTGGGAAGACCTGATTTAAACCCTACATTGCAACAAAAGCAATAAATAGTGTAAGCTAAAACATCAATTTTCTTGTTTCTTATTTATTTATTGATTGATTGATTGATTGATTTGGTTTTTCGAGGCAGAGTTTTTCTGTAGCTTTGGAGCCTGTCCTGGAACTAGCTCTTGTAGAGTAGGCTGGCCTCAAACTCACAGAGATCTGCCTGCCTCTGTCTCCCGAGTACTAGGATTAAAGGTGTGCGCCACCACCACCCTGCCAATTTTCTTGTTTCTAACTAAAAGAAAAAGGAAGACTTTTAGAATGAATTACTTTTTGTTTTTCTATTTTGATTTATTTGTTTTTCTGTATAGCTTTGGAGCCTGACCTGGAACTCGCTCTATAGACCAGACTGGTCTCGAACTCACAGAGATTGACCTGCCTCTCTGCCTCCAGAATGAGTTTCAGGATAGTCATGGCTGTTACACAGATCCTGTATAAAAACAAACAAACAAAAAAAAACAAAAACAAAAACAAAACAGAGTTTGTATGTTTATGTATGAAAAAAATTTTTTCAGTGATGGCAATAAAATCTAGGGGTTTTTTCCCCTAGTAGTCAAGCAGACTACCGTTGAGCTACAATCTCATTAATTATCCTTACTTCTTTTTTTTTGTTTTTTCAAGACAGGGTTTCTCTGTAGTTTTGGTGCCTGTCCTAGAACTAGCTCTTGTAGACCAGGCTGGCCTCGAACTCACAGAGATCTGCCTGCCTCTGCCTCCGGAGTGCTGGGATTAAAGGCGTGCGCTACCACCACCTGGCTATCTGTTACTTCTTAAAGCGTTCATTAGTTAGTAAATTATTAGTTGTATTTTCAGCATTTGTGGATTTTAGAGGCTTATTTTATTTATTGGTTCATTTTTAGATAGGATTTCTTATGTCCCAGGCTGGTTTCACCCTCACTAAGTAGCAAGGATGGCCTTTACTTCTGGTCCCTCTGTTTCTCCCTCCCAAGTCCTGGGATTACAGGCATGCACTGCCGCACCCAGTGTTATGTGGTACTGGGTATCAGACCCAGGGTCATGTGCATGCTAGGCAATTACTCTACCAACTGAGCTGTATCCTCAGCCCCGTGTTGTTTTTGCTTTTTGGTGGTGGATGTTTTTTTGTGGTGTTGAGAATATAACTCAGGGTCATTTTTTTTTTAAAGATTTATTCATTTAGCTGGGCGGTGGTGGTGCACGCCTTTAATCCCAGCACTTGGGAGGCAGTGGCAGGCAGATCTCTGTGTTCGAGGCCAACCTGGTCTACAGAGTGAGTGCCTGGACAGGTTCCAAAGCTACACAGAGAAACCCTGGCTAGAAAAAGAAAAAGACTTATTTATTATGTATACAGTGTTCTGCCTGAAGGCCAGAAGAGGGTACCAGATCTCATTACAGATGGTTGTGAGCCACCATGTGGTTTCTGGGAATTGAACTCAGGACCTTTGGAAGAGCAGCCAGTGCTCTTAACTGCTAAGCCATTGCTCCAGCCCATAACCCAGGGTCTTTCATACATGCAGTGAATTACCTTACTGTTGAACTACATCTCCAAATAGTGTATTATTTATATCAAAATATTTCTTAGTATATATATTCTTCATATGTATTGATATGTAACTGTTGATATGTAGATGTTTATCAGATGATGGGAAATTAATGGGTGGACTTTAAACAATGTAATGCTCTCAGAAGAATTGGTAATGTCACATGACTGAATTCTCTTATTTCTCAAGGAAATGGGAAGACACGATGACCTTTGGTCTCTATTCTACATGTTGGTGGAGTTTGTGGTTGGCCAGCTACCTTGGAGAAAAATAAAAGACAAGGTGATCTGGAGTTGTGATGTCTGTTTTGGGGGGAAAAGAATAAAAATTTCTCTTCAAGCTGGGTGGTGGTGACACACACTTTAATCCCAGCACTTGGGAGGCAGAGGCAGGTAGATCTCTGTGAGTTTGAGGCCAGCCTGGTCTACAGAGTGAGTTCCAGGACAGCCAGGACTACACAAAGAAACTCCGTCTTGAAAAACAACAAAACAAAATAAAAATTCTCAGTAATCATTTTTGTTGAAAATGTACTTAGTATAAGATCTTTGTGTGTTGAGTTATCATGTAGAACAAATGGACACATCATTGAGTGGCACAGTGTATCCCGAGCATTTGTAAGTCCCTGGACTTAACTCCTAGCACTACAATGGATAGTAAAGAAAAAAAAAATCCATAATCCCTCTCATGAGTGTATAATTTTTGTATTTGAGTATCAGTTTAGTTGTAAACTCTATTTCAAATTTTTAAAGAAGAAAATCCACAGGGCAGGAGAGATGGCTCAGAGGTTAAGAGCACTGGCTACTCTTCCAGAGGTCCTGAGTTCAATTCCCAGCAACCACATGGTTGCCTGGTGCCCTCTTCTGGCAGGCAGGCATACATGCAGACAGAACATTGTATATGTAAAAATAAATTAATTAAAAAAAAAAGAAAACCCACTTGTATGTGAAACTTAAAATCTATAAGCATTTTTACTGAATTACAATATGTCTTTTTCTCTCTGTGGGCTGTTATTAGATAATTAACATTTTGGTTTTTTTCTCTCTGTGGGCTGTTATTAGATAATTAATATTACGGGTTTTTTTCTATGTCTACTGAGAATAGATACATTTTATAAGAACAGCATTTCTCTGATGTGAAGTTTACCTTTTAGTTTTCAATTATCAGATTATTGTGTTTGGAAAATTATGAATGCTGTGTTGATAAAGGAAAGTAACCCATTTTAAGGAACTTAGTTCCTTGTTGCAGATTCCACGTCATTCTGTTAGCTCTGCATTATATAATCTTCCCTTCCCACTTGAAAGCACTGTGTGTAAGCCATTAGTGAGCGCTTATTCTTGTTTGTACTTCAAACCACTTTTATTCCACAGCCTGGTACATTCCCTTGAGATTGTTGGCTGTGTGCTTGTAATCATAGCTTTCAAGAGATGTTGACTTGGTTCCTGTTCTCTTTCACTTCCAGGAGCAAGTAGGTTCCATTAAGGAGAGATATGACCATCGGCTCATGCTGAAGCACCTCCCTCCCGAATTCAGCACCTTTCTTGACCATATTTCCTCTTTGGATTATTTTACAAAACCAGACTACCAGGTAACCATCTTTGTGAGTTCTGTATGTTGATTTTCCTTTCTTTTAGCCTTTACATTTACTTTTATAGATTTAAGAATGTTAGAATTATCTCTGTGAGTTCGAGGCCAGCCTGGTCTACAAGAGCTAGTTCCAGGACAGGCTCCAAAGCTGCAGAGAAACCTTGTCTCAAAAAACAAAAAAACAAACAAACAAAAAAAGTCAGAATTAAGTATGGAATGTGCTTAGATTAACATCATCATCATTATTATTGTTTTTTTGTGACAGTTTCTCTGTGTAGCTTTGGAGCCTGTCCTGGAACTCTCCCTGTAGACCAGGCTGGTTGCAAACTCATAGAAATTTGCCTGCCTCTGCCTCCCGAGTGCTGGGATTAAAGTGTGCACCACCACCGCCAGGCTAAGAAACATTGTTTTAGTATAGCCTAAGAAATGTGAAGGTAACAGGATGATGATGATGTGGGGTGTGTGTATGTGTGTGAGAGAGAATGAGAGTCAGAGTCTTCCTGATGAATTCGCTTCGTGGTTAGATTTCTTTTTTGTTTGTTTTTTTTTTGGGGGGGGTTTGTTTGTCTTCAAGATATAGTTTCTCTGTAGCCTTGGAGCCTATCCTGGAACTTGCTCTGTAGACCAGACTGGCCTCAAACTCAGTGAGGTCTGCCTGCCTCTGCCTCCCGAGTGCTGGGATTAAAGATGTGCACCACCTCCGCCCGGCTTAGGTTTATTATGTAGCAAAATTTCTGTTTTTGAAATGATTTACTTAATATATAGAGCAAGGGTTCTCATCCTGGGAGGTCTAATGATCCTTTCACTGGGATCATTTAAAAACCATCAGGATACACAGATATTTATGTTATGATTCATAATAATAGCAAAATTACTGTTATGAAGTAGCAGTGAATATAATTTTATGCTTGGGGCTCACCACAACATGAGGAACTGTAGTAATGAGAGGGTGGGCTGCTTGTCGTTCCAGCCACCCTTGGCTGTGTCCTGCCACCCGGCTCCCAGTCGCACGGCTAGCTTATACCCGAAATAATTACACAGAAACTGTATTCATTTAAAACACTGCCTGGCCCATTATATCTAGCCTCTTCTTGGCTAACTCTGACATCTTGCTTTAACCCATTTCTGTTAATCTGTGTTTACCACAGGGTTGTGGCTTACCGGGAAAGATTCAGCATGTTTGACCTGGCAGCTTCATGGCGGGTGGCTCTCTCTGCCTGCCTTCTCTCTCCCAGCATTCTGTTGTCTCTACCCCGCCTACCTGATTTCTGCCCTATCAAAAGGCCAAGGCAGTTTTCTTTATTCACCAATGAAAGCAATACAAATACTCTTACACCAAGGAACTGTATTAAAGGGTCACAACGTTAAGAAGGGTCAGAACCGCTGATATAGAGCATGATGATAATTTTCTTTATTGTTTTTATTGGGCTACATATTTTTCTCCGCTTCCCTCACTTACTCCCCCCCCCCATGATGATAATTCTAATTAAGTAAGTTTTATAGCAATTTCTTGACCAGAAGGAACTGTACAACTAGGTAATGTATCTGTTGAGGGCTGTCCATGTTGCTGGCGGACAGTTAGTAAATGTTACTGCCTCTGTTTGTCTGTGCCCATTGAATTAATTCTGTAGTGTAGCAGTTAACGACCCTTTCAGTGATCAGCTGGGTTTGCCTCAAATTGTATTGCTCACAGCTAGAGCCTAGTCAAAGCTTAGTGCAAAAACAGTTGTACTACTTTGAAAACTTAAATGCAGCCCCACAGATGATTTTATATATATATATATATATATATAAGCATATTATTTTATCTCCATTGGATTTTGCTGCTTGCTAATGGAAGTTTTTTGTTTTGTTTTTTTCGAGATGGTTTCATTGTGTAATAGCCTTGGCTGTCCTGGAACTAGTTCTGTGGACCAGGCTGTCTTCAAGCTCACAGACATCCGCCTGCCTCTGCCTCCTGAGTGCTGGATTGAAGACCTGTGTCACCACTGCCTCACAACTAATGGAAGTTTTAAATTCTAAAGTGTTGTCAGTGTCTACTCCTATCCCCAAGTGAATTCATTTTCATATAGTAATTATTTCTCTATGAAATTACAGCTGTTATTTAAGGTATGGACAGGATATAAAGCAGAGTCAACAAACCTTGGGTATTGTTAGATGTTGCTTGTTCGTTTCCCAGCTGCCCAGCAGTTCAGACTTGAAATAATCACAGAGAAACTATATTAATTAAATCACTGCTTGGCCGTTTAGCTCTAGATTCTTATTGGCTAGCTCTTAGATATTAATTTAACCCATTTCTATTAATCTGTGTATTTCCATGTAGCTTTGGCTTGCCTGGTAAAGTTCTGGCATCTTTCTCTGGTGGGGCTACATGGCTTCTCTCTGACTCCACCCTTCTTTTTCCCAGCATTCAGTTTAGTTTTTCCCTGCCTACCTAAGTTCTGCCCTATCAACAGGCCAAGGCAGTTTCTTTTTTCACAAATGGTATTCACAGCATACAGAGGGGAATTCCACATCACTTGGGTCTGAGAGACCTAAGTGAGTGAACTTGTTTCTTTCCCATATGGCTATTGATATAATAAACTACAAGCAGATTCTCTAACAAATTGGGAAAATACATTGTATTTGACTTGTTTCCATGTTGGTTTTATTTTATTTTCATGTTCATTTTTGAGACAGAATCTTAACTATGTAGCTCACGTTGGCTTCCTCAGTACTCGGATTAGACTGTTGCCACCCCACCCAGCAGAAGTGGTTTTTCTTTTTTTTTTTTTAATTTTAAATATAATTGATGGATAGTTTGCCTGCATGTATAGGATTTTGTTCATATTGCCTCTTAGTTTTTTGGGGTTTTTGGGTTTTTTGTTTGTTTTGTTTGTTTTGTTTTGTATGTATGTTTTTTAATATTTATTTATTTATTATATATACAATATTCTGTCCATGTGTATGCCTGCAGGCCAGAAGAGGGCACCAGACCCCATTACAGATGGTTGTGAGCCACCATGTGGTTGCTGGCAATTAAACTCAGGACCTTTGGAAGAACAGGCAATGCTCTTAACCTCTGAGCCATCTCTCCAGCCCTGTTAGTTTGTTTTGATACAGGGTTTTGATACAGGTTTGTGTAGCTTTGGAACCTGTAACTCTGTAAACTAGGCTGGCCAAGAACTCACAGAGGTTCATCAGGAGTGTTAAATAGAGAAACCGAGTCTCGAAAAACCAAAAAAAAAAAAAAAAAAAAAAAGAGAGAGAGATAGATTGAGATTTTGGGATTTTCAGCTTTTTTTTTTTTTTTTTTTTTTTTGGGTTTTTCGAGACAGGGTTTCTCTGTGGCTTTGGATCCTGTCCTGGAACTAGCTCTGTAGACCAAGCTGGTCTTGAACTCACAGAGATCCACCTGCCTCTGCCTCCTGAGTGCTGGGATTAAAGGCGTGTGCCACCACTGCCCGGACCAGCTTCATTCTCTTACTCTTTTTGCAGAGCACTATTATGATCTTCATTGAGATAATCTATTTTGTATCTGAATGTTCTTGTGAACTAATGCTTTCCATATAGTTAATTTCATTCTGAAATTCATTCCTGGGCTGGCATGGTCGTGCACACCTTTAATTCCAGCATTAAGGAGGCAGAAACAGGTAGATTCTGTGAGTTCAAGACCACTCTAATCTATACTGTAAGTTGCAGGTCAGCCAAGGCTACACAGTGAGACTGTCTCAGGAAATTTTTCATTCTGAATGTGATTTAGATTGCTAGTCTTTCATTGAATTCTTATGGTATAGCCACGTAGCTAAGAATAACAGTTCTCCAGCAAAAGTGAAGGCATCCCAGCATGGAGCAGCATAACATCCCTAGCTGTGTCAGAATGGATAGTTCCAACTTCACATACTCAGAGTTGAGACCAATGTTAATACATATGGATCATTATTAACAAGTCACAAAGGACTAATCCCTCCTCCAGTAGCCTGTTATTCTGTACTCTGATAGCAGACGTAGACCTCGAAAAAATGGCTATTTTGGTATCTATCAAAAACCTTGTATATATGTCTCGTTTAGAAAAAAAAGGTAAAGATTTCCTTTTCAAGCAGTTCTAACCAGTTGTGGTAGTGCATACCTATAATCCCAGCACACTGGGAGCTGAGATAGGAGGATTGTGTGTTTGAGAGCAGCCCTGTTTCAACAACAGAAAAAATGAAAGTATTGTGTCGTTTTTTGGGAAATTACATTCCTAAATTGTAATTTGGGAGGTTATAATTTTATTAGTACTTAATATCTATGTCCTGAGTCTATATTCCTATTAGTTTTATTTGTTTGTTTTTGTTTTTTCAAGACAGGGTTTCTCTAACAGCCCTAAGTGTCCTAGAACTCACTCTGTAGACCAGGCTGGTCTAGAACTCATAGAGATCCACTTCCCTTGAGTGCTGGGATTAAAAGCATGCACCACCACCTATTAGTTTTTAAACTCTAGAGAAACTAGATTTTCTGTCTCTAGAAAATTATACATTATACAGGTGTAAATGGTTACGTTTTACCATATTGTTTGAGGCAGGGGTCCTTAGTTGAACTAACTGTAAAGCTAGTTTAGTTAGCCAGTTTGTCCCAGGATCCTCTGTCTCCACCCCCTGAGCACTGGAATTACAGAAGGACCATTTATTTGCATGTGGGATCTGACTCCCTAGTCCTCACACTTGCATGGCAAGCCCTTTAACCACTGGGCCATCTCCCTGGATGAATTTCTTCTTTGTCTTTTTTTTTTTTTTCCTAAATATGGAACGCTTCACGAATTTGCATGTCATCTTTGTGCAGGGACCGTGCTAATCTTCTGTTTTGTTCCAATTTTAGTACATGTGCTACCAAAGCAAGCACACATTTTTTTCTTTTAAATCTGATACTAGGACATACATTTTCAATACGTGTTGAGTAAACTGCATCTTACATTGGGTTTATTGCTGTTATTCTTTGAACCAGGAAATATAAGGAAAAAAATCTAGGTATCCCTACATAAATAAATGGATAAACATCATTGTTTTTATTTTGCTTTGCTTTTTGAGACAGGGTCTCACTGTGTAGACCAGGGTGACCTCACAGAGTTCTGCCTGTCTTTTTTCCTCAAATTCTGGGGATACAGGAGTACACTACCATACCTATAAAAATAGAACTATTTAAATAGAGGCCATACTAAAATATTGTAGCCTTACCTCTGACAACACCTATTCCATGTGATTTGGTTGGTTTTGGTGGTGGTTGTTGTTTTTCTTTTTCTTTCTTTTTTATTTTAATCCTTCCTGGTTCTGGGGCCAACACAGAGCTTTGTCTTTGCTAAGTAACCACTCATCTGCAGCTGAGGTATAGAAGGTATTGCGGGGCTCTTTGACGCAAGTAAGGTTTAGAGAATAACCAGAATAATATAGGTGTTTTAGGGTAACTACCCCCCACCTCAATTCGAGCTAAGCCTCCAAATGTTGGACTGTGTTGGCCATATGAAGAAGAGAATTAAGAGAAAGAATGTTATAAGCAGATGCAAGAGCTTATGTCTACATCCTGAGGTAAGAAAGAAATTGAAATAAAACAAGGGATCTTAATATCACAAAAGGAGTAAACAGTTTGAGATGAGGTTGAAGAACAGGAGACCAGATACTGCAGATACTTCAGTGCTTTGTAAGTCTTTTTAAGAGGTTTGGATTTTATTCTAAGTGAACAGGAAGCCTTGAAAACAAACAAAACAACAACAGAAACAAAAACAAACCAAAAAAACTGGATATGGTGATTCTTGTAGTAGGACTTCTTTGGATCGCCAGTCCCCAAATAATTATATGGAGACTTATTAATTATTAAAGTTTGGCCTTATCTTAGGTGTGTTTTCAACTAGTTCTTGTAACTTAAATTAACCTGTTTCTCTAAGAGAGACTTACATAGATCTAATCTACATGGGAAGTAGAAAGTTTAAAAAGACAAGATCTCCTGAGTAAATTGGGAGTATGGGGACCTTGGGGGAGGGTTGAAGGGGCATGGGAGAGGCAGGGAGGGGAACAGAGAGCTCAATAAATATGGGGAAAAAATTAATCTGTTTCTATTAATCTATGTTCTGCCACATTGCTCTTCACCTCTTCTGTAAGTCCAACTCCCTCCTCGTCTAGCTGGCATCTCATGCTGTGCCAGATTTTAACCCTGAGTTCCTCTCTCTGCCCGAAGTTCTGTCTCGCTATTGGCCATTCATCTCTTTATTAAATCAGTCAGGTGCCCTAGGCAGATGAGACAAAACATAGATGCATCTTCATGCAGTGTGAACAAATATCCTGATACTGTTTGTGTTTCTTTTGAAATTTCCATTTACATATTTGTATGTAAGGAGGTGCATATACCAGGGTGCTGTGTAGATCAAAGGACAGAATGTAGGGTCAACCCTTTCACCATGTGGAGTCTTGTTGGGTTTGGCAGCAAGTGTCATTTTACCACTTCCCTATTTGTGTGGGTTTTTTTTTTGTTGTTGTTTTTTGTTTTGTTTATTTTTTGGTTTTTCGAGACAGGGCTTCTCTGTGGCTTTGGAGACTGTCCTGGAACTAGCTCTTGTAGACTAGGCTGTCCTCGAACTCACAGAGATCCGCCTGCCTCTGCCTCCTGAGTGCTGGGATTAAAGGCGTGTGCCACCACCGCCCGGCCCTATTTGTGTTTTAAGAGAATAGCTTTTTCAACTGCATGCATTCCTGGAAGCAAAGGAGACTTAAAGTTGAGTTGGGAAGTTATTGAGGCAGTGCCTTGGAAAGAAAGTGGGGAAATGGGTTGTCTAAACACCATGTAACACACTAGTCAGTTTGTTGTGGCTTTGCTAGGCAACTCTCAAATGGTTTCTTGTGTACACAGGCTTTTTGCAGTTGGGAAGAACAGGTGTGGATGTTTGTCCAGGTCTGAGAATGATCTGTAACACTTTGGCTTACTAGCCAGGACTAGGTCACACTGGTCAGATTCTACTTGTGGTGAAGTGGAAGGATAGTCTTCTTTGTAGCCAGGAGGATAGAGATAATGATGGCCTTGACTTAGACTTGGGTAGTGGAGGTGGAGAGGAATGCACCATTTCTGTCTCTCCTCCTCTAACCTTTCCTCCTTTCGTTGCCATTGTTCTTGTAGGATTGGGCTCTATTGGTCCTCTCGATGAGGTCAGATAGGGCTCCCAGCTGTTACCCCAGGATGTCCTCCCTGGAATGTCTGTGTGTCCTGATATTACTTATCCTGCTCATGCTCAATTGATCACTCAGCCCAGATGTTAACTACAGTCTCTTCCATTTCTTACTATAGGAGTAATATATATTTTTGTCAAGACAGGGTTTCTCTGTGTAGCTTTGGAGCCTGTCCTAGCACTAGCTCTTGTGAACCAGGCCGGCTGAAAACTCACAGAGATTCCCCTGCCTCTGCCTCTCCCACGTGCTAGTATTAAAGGTATGTGCACTTTGAAAGGCAGTGCTTTGTTTTGTTACCTTACCAGATATGCTCCGGAGACCTATGGACATGTTTCTCAGTTCATGTAAGAAGTTAACACAGTAATGATAGGAAAAAATATTCTTGGTGTTGAACAAAGAAGCATGAACCAAATGGAAGTAACCCACAGTTTGTTTTTTGCAAACAGGGTATGCCATGACCCAAATCAGGCTAGCAAGTAGCTCATGTAACCAAGATGGCCTCTGTCTTTAATTTATAACTAATATAAGGTTGACTGTTTTTCATTGGCTGAGGTTCGGCATCACAATCTACTACTGATTGGCTAATTTGAAAAGCAGCCCATAAGACATAGAGGAAAGGAGGAACGGGCCATTATGTTATGGGAATGCAGCAGGGTCTTTGGGTAAGCAGAAGTTTTACCAGTAGGGGAGATTAAAATATTTGAATTCTTAGCATGATGCGTTAGTTCATTCCTTTAATCCCAGCACTTGAGAGGCAGAGGCAGAGGCAGATGAATCTCTATGGATTAAGGACCAGCCTTGCCTACATAGCAAGTTCTGGGCGATCCAGGACTGCACAGTGAGAAACTGTCTCAATAAACAAAAGCAAAACAACAACAAAAATTTAGCTATTGTCTTAATTTTCTGATTAAAATAATAGTAGGCCTGTCTCTGTAGGATGTAAGTAGGTGCAGCAGTGAGCCAGGGTCTGAAGTTTTCTATCTGAGCAACAATTTT
Source organism: Ondatra zibethicus (assembly GCA_004026605.1). Classification (NCBI taxonomy): domain Eukaryota; kingdom Metazoa; phylum Chordata; class Mammalia; order Rodentia; family Cricetidae; genus Ondatra; species Ondatra zibethicus. Next base: position 29,218 of record PVIU01006597.1, read on the forward strand.
TTGTCAAAGAGAAAATCACTAATGAAATATAGTTGTCAAAATAGCATCTTGTGTGGGTTTACACCTCGTGTCTGGGACTGTTGGGGAAACACGACAGTCATTTAGCTTTAGTCACACTGTCATCTGGGCTGGGAGGATGCCGCGGGGGGGGGGTTCTCCTTTCTGCTTTCTTTCCATCCTGGGGAACACTTAGCCATCTTAATCTTCATGCATAAGACCTGCTGTACTAAAAATATTGCCAGTTTTCTTTCCTTCCTTCCTTCCTCCCTCCCTCCCTCCCTCCCTCCCTCCCTCTTTCTTTCCTTCCTTCCTTCCTTCCTTCCTTCCTTCCTTCCTTCCTTTCTTTCTTTCTTTCTTTCTTTCTGTTTTTTTGTTTGTTTTGTTTGTTGAGACAGGGTTTCTCTGTAACTTTGGTGCCTGTCCTGGAACTAGCTCTGTAGACCAGGTGGCCTCGAACTCACAGATTTGCCTGCCTCTGCCTCATGAGTGTGGGGGTTTAAAGGTGTGCGCCACCACCACCTGGCCCATTTTTTCATTCTTCTAACATTTTCCTCTATTTACTGACTTTCTTTCTTATACCATGAATCATAAAAACTAACAAATTTCCCATCTGTTGTGAGAATTTTCTCCATGGGAAAAGACTAAGCAATGTTAGTGACAAGTCAGAACTCAGTTTCACCAGAGTTCAACCTGAGGGACCAGTGAATTTATTTTATTGGACGTACTTTTAGCACATGAATGAGGAGTTACTCACAGAAGTGTGGGTGGCCTGAGAGCAGCTAGACTGGAAAGAAAGTCTTCACTCTATATGGAAGATGCCCTACTTTTTCTCAGTGTATATATCCTAGCTCTTCCCCTCAAGACCTCATGCAGTTAGGACAGATTTGCATACAACTAGCTGGGAGTTACAACAATAATTCTGGGATATTGTCCAGAATTATATTGGATATTCTTCTGTGAAGGATCTTCAACAGTCAACAAGCCCAGCTACGAGCATTTCTAAGCAGACATTGCTGGTATTGTTAAGATGCCAGCTCTCGAGTCCTGGGACACTGGCAGACCAGGATTGAGCCAACGACCTGACTCAGAGTCTGTGATCACCACCAGAACTGGAGTGTGACTGAACCAGTTACCTAAGACCCAGAGAGAACAAGCTCCACCAGGAGCAAACCCAGTCCCAGGACACAGGCAGATCAGGATTGAGCCAGCGAACAGATCCAGAGTCAGCGATCTCTACCATAGCAGGTCCAACTCCAAGCCAGGGACTTCTGCAAGAGGAGATCCAGACCAAGATTTACAGAAACAGATCAAAGCCAGCAGCCTAGGCCAAAGTAGGCCTGAGACGGCAAACTCCAAGGAAGCAGACCAAAGCACAGGAGCACTGAGCTACCTCCAGGGACAGGAATAACCAATGGGGTAACTAGAACTGTGACACTGACGGTACCAAGAGAAAAACTATCTGAGCTTTGGATTCACTGGCACCTAGAAGACTATTTAACAGAATCTCAGACAGCCCCAACCACACCTATTAGAGAAAAAATTGTATGACAAGAACTTTAAATCTTTGAAGAAAGAAATTGAAGAAGACACCAGAAAGTGGAAAGATCTCCCATGCTCTTGGGTAGGCAGAATTAACATAGTAAAAATGGCAATCTTACTGAAAGCAATGTACAGATTCAACACAATGCCCATCAAAATCCCAGCAAAATTCTTCAAAGACCTTGAGAGAACGATACTCAACTTCATTTGGAAAAGCAAAAAACCCAGGATAGCCCAAACAATCCTATGCAATAAAAGAACTTCTGGAGGCATCACAGTTCCTGACTTCAAACTTTACTACAGAGCTACACTATTGAAAATATACTGGTATTGGCATAAGAACAGACAGGAGGACCAATGGAACCGAATAGAAGACCCGGATATCAATCCACACATCTTGAACACCTGATCTTTGATAAAGAAGCAAAAAATATCAAATGGAAAAAAGAAAGCATATTTAACAAGTGGTGCTGGCATAACTGGATATCAACATGTAGAAAAATGAAAATAGACCCATGTCTATCATCATGCACAAAACTCAAATCCAAATGAATCAAAGACCTCAACATAAAGCCAGCCACACTGAACCTTATAGAAGAGAAAGTGGGAAGTACACTTGAACACATTGGCACAGGGAACCAGAATAGAACCCCAGTAGCACAGACACTGAGAGAAACAATTAATAAATGGGACCTCCTGAAACGGAAAATCTTCTGTAAAGCAAAGGACACGGTCAACAAGACAAAATGACAGCCTATAGAATGGGAAAAGATCTTCACTAATCCCACATCAGACAGAGGTCTGATCTCCAAAATATACAAAGAACTCAAGAAATTGGATACCAAAAGATCACATAATCCAATAAAAAAAATGGAGTACAGACCTAAACAGAACTCTCAACAGAGGAATCTAAAATGGCTGAAAGACACTTAAGGAAATGTTCAACATCCTTAGTCATCAGAGAAATGCAAATCAAAACAACTCTAAGATTCCATCTAACACCTGTAAGAATGGCCAAGAGCAAACACACTGATGACAACTTATACTGGAGAGATTATGGGGAAAAGGGAACACTTCTGCATTGCTGGTGGGAATGCAAGCTGGTACAACCCCTTTGGATGTCAGTGTGGCAGTTTCTTAGAAAGTTAGGAAACAACCTTCCTCAAGACCCAGTAATACCACTTTTGGGTATATATCCAAAGGATGCTCAATCATGCCACAAGGACACGTGCTCAACTATGTTCATAGCAGCTTTGTTTGTCATAGCCAGAAACTGGAAACAACCTAAATGCCCCCCTATTGAAGAATAGATAAGGAAAATGTGGTACATTACACAATGGAGTACTACACAGCAGAAAAAAATAACGACAGCTTGAATTTTGCAGGAAAATGGATGGAGCTAGAAAACATTATTTTGAGTGAGGTAACCCAGACACAGACAATTATCACATATACAATTATCACATAGGTGGTTTTTAAACATAAAGCAAAGAAAACCAGCCTACAAACCACAATCCCAGAGAACTTAGACAATAATGCGGACACTAAGAGAGACTTACATAGATCTAATCTACATGGGAAGTAGAAAGTAGAAAAAGACAAGATCTCCTGAGTAAATTGGGAACATGGGGATCTTGGGGGAAGGTTGAAGGAGGTAGGGGAGAGGCAGGGAGGGGAGCAGAGAAAAATGTAGAGCTCAATAAATATCAATTAAAAAAGAAAGAAAGAAAAAAGTTACAGAGAAATAGAAAATTCAAATTACTCAGAATCTCATTTTGATTGCCCTTTCTGTGCCTTGAATAATGTACTTTAAAAATTCATTTTATTGTCTATCCCAGTTTAACAAAAATGAACTAGTTTAAACTGAATGTAAGAGCTTATACCACATGTATATCATAACACACACATATACACTAATAATGACTATAATAGTAATAGTAATAAAAAGTTTTGAAAGAATTCATGAGAAACTTGATATACAAACTCCTGTATCCCAGTCTTCTTCCTTTCCTCCCTGGGTTTCCCTTCCTCCTTCCAGCTCTTTCTTTCTGTCTCCTTCCTTTTTCCTTTTTTTCCCCCCTCTTCTGCAGTGTGGTCTGAAGAATCAGATTCAGGGCCCTCACATGTGTGAGAGAAATGCAGCTGAGCAACATGCCCAGCCCTTCTTGTTTTCTGTAACTCTGTACTTCTGGGGCTATGTTCTGGACTATTCTAATCTATAACACAGGTAACCTACATAAAATTAGGAGCAAAATAATTTTCAAGGTTTTATAATCATGCCTTTTCTAATTCTCCTCCTCTCTTTTGTTTCCTTTTCTGTATCATTTTGCCTTTGTGTAATTACGTAAAATCAGTAAATATTATTACTCAAGTATTTATTCTTGGAATGTTTTTAAAGTGACTGCTATTTGTAATGCAGTGTTTTAGCTCCTGAAGAAGTGATGAATAAAATCAGATATGAACTGGTTTCTTAGTGTTTACAGTGGTTTAAAAGAGAAAGAAAAATTAATTAAATACTCAGGCTGATATAGACTTATGTGATAGCATTTGATGCTGCTTGTTGAAACATGCTTTCTTGGGTTATTTTCTAGAACACTGCATTCTAGGGTTTGGGCTTCACTGGCCACTCCTAACCTTGGCCTCCTTGGTGAGGTCATATTCTTTACACACAAATGCTGGAATAACCTAGGTCTTTCTCTTCAGAGCTCTTTGCTAAGGTCACTAAGTGAAATTAGCTAGCCCTATGACTGTAAATATTGGTATTTATTTATTTATTTATTTGTTTTTTTCGAGACAGGGTTTCTCTGTAGCTTTGGAGCCTGTCCTGGAACTAGCTCTTGTAGACCAGGCTGGACTCGAACTCACAGAGATCTGCCTGCCTCTGTCTCCCGAGTACTGGGATTAAAGGCGTGCGCCACCACCGCCCGGCTAAATATTGATACTTATATGCTAAAGATTCACCAGCTTGCTCTGCAGAATATCCCAGTCACCAAACTCACCACTTTCCATTTCGCTCCAATTTATCCAGTGGCTCAGGGCAGAAATCTAACTTAGCCTTTATTCTACCCTTACTCTCACAATTTTCATCAGCTTCAACAGGGTCTTTGGCTCTTTTCCAAATCACAGCCAAATCACATGTTGTGTCTGCTGTAACCATGACAGCTTAGCTGACAAGTTGCCTCCTAACTAGTTCTTGGCACCTTTTATCATACCTGTCTCTTGCATCTGTTGTCCACTTAATAACCTCAAAGATGTGGGCACAATGCTCTAGTGAGAAGTACTGGCTTCAAATTTGGAGCAGGAACTGTAAAAATGAATCCCAGAGGTCAGGGTACTTGCAGAATAGGAGAGATGATTAGAGAATGAAGTTGTACTCATGAAATTGAAAATGGTGCATACAGACAGGTATGAATAAAAATGAATTATGTGAGAAGTCACTAGGTGCCGCAGAGGGAAGGTGGACCGGTGGCGGGAATTGCCTCACAGGCTGCGGCGGTGGGGGTGGGGCGACAAAAGCCTCTGCCTGCGGGCGGTGAGGGCGCAGAAATGGCCTGTGCCCAGTGGCGGCTGCGACTATGAGGCCCGTAGAAACGGGAGGCAGCTGGGCAGGAGCCGGGAGCGTGGGATCTTAAGCCCAGAGAGGGCTGGAAAGGTCTATTTGGCCCTAAAAGCCACGTTGGGGCGCCAGATGATGAAGTATTAAGTCGGCGCAAATCAATAACCAAGCCAGCTCAATAGGAACAGGTATTTTTAATGAAAGAAAAGGAGGAAGCTCACTACTCAAGCCGCAGTCCTATCCCTCTGGCGGACACCACATGGAGAGAGCGCGCACCTGTGTTCTCTCGATTTTCTACCTGGGGTCCAAGTAGCCACACCCCAACTTGATGTGATTGGCTAGTGGCTCTTCCTCCTTCAAAACTAAAAGGATACATTGGACTATTTGTATGTGTAAACATATATACATAAAAGAGACTTTTTTGTTTTGTTTTGTTTTTCGAGACAGGGTTTCTCTGTGGCTTTGAAGCCTGTCCTGGAACTAGCTCTTGTAGACCAGGCTGGCCTCGAACTCACAGAGATCCGCCTGCCTCTGTCTCCCGAGTGCTGGGATTAAAGGTGTGAGCCACCACTGCCAGGCAAAAGAGACATTTTTAAAAGGACACATACATGACAAAGCACAAGGACTTTCTCTATGATTCTTTTTTGGACATCCCAGCTATAACCACTCGTTACATATGTAGGTTGAGCCATATAAAAATGTCCTCTTTACAAATAGATAAATAACCAAATAAGTGGTTAACCTACATATATATGGCTATATATAATCACATACTTCCTTTTACCAGGCTATCTGAGAGTAGGTTATAAATAAAAGACTGTATTATATATCTTCTATAAACAAAATGTTTCATACAACTATATACTGGTACCAAAATCAACATTAGTTAATTAATGATCATTAGTTTCTTGTCATCCACACAGTCCCAGTTTGTTTTCTTCTTTAAACCATAAATTTTTGAAGGAAATCATATCATAAATCTCTTTTGTGGGTCTGGTATGCTTTCTGGTATAGAAGAATGTTAAGTATATTACTGTTGGCTTACTGTAGTTTTTTTCTTTGTGGTTTAGCTTCTTACTTCCGTGTTTGACAATAGCATCAAGACCTTTGGAGTAATTGAGAGTGACCCTTTTGACTGGGAGAAGAGTGGAACTGATGGCTCCCTAACTACCACCACTACCTCTGCAACCCCTCAGTTGCACACCCGCTTGACCCCTGCTGCAATTGGGTATGTCCTACACAGTTCAGTGAGTGGCGCCTTTTCTGAATGCAGGTGTTCCCGTTAGTCCATACCGAACCCCTCACATTGTGAAGTGCTAAGATGTGGGAAAGCCTTGAGCATTTCCTTGAGTTATCTTTTTCATACTTAGGCTTCTAGAATTGATTAATTTAGAAAATACTAATGGTTCATTCTGTTGAATGGGAGCGTAGAGCTAATGTGACTTGTTGATATTGCAGGTACCGTGGGTTTTCTCAAAATAGAGGAAGCATTATTGGTATTTCTCAACAATGTGTATGAGAGCCTGAAAGAATGAGTCATAGTTATTCTTTTATTAATTTATTTATTTTCTAGACAGGGTTTCTCTGTGTAGCCCTTGCTATCCTGAAACTCACTAGCCCCAACCTCAGAGAAACGCCTGCCTCTGCCTCCCTAGTGCTGGGATTAAAAGCGTGCTCCACCACTGCCCTGCTGAGTTGTTTATTTTTTAAGGCAGGGTTTCACTGTGCATTCTCTCTCATTTTGAATTCACTGTGTAGCCTAGACTGACTTTGAACTTAGGAATCCTTTGCCTTTTGAGCTTGGGCTTCTAAGTGTTTGCCTCCTTGCTCCTCTTTTTTTTACCTTTGGACACACCATGTGCTAATGCTAACCTCATACTGACTGGTCAGTTTACCTTCATCACCACCTTCCTTCTTCCCCTGGAACTAGAGTTACAGATGGATATGAGCCAACCTTTGGGTGCTGGGAACCAAACCTGGGTCTTCAGCAAGATCAGCCAGTACTTTTAACCTTTGAGCCATCTCTCCAGGCCCTATTTTCTCTCTTTTATTTCTTTTTCTTTTCATCCTTCCCTCCCTCCTTCCCTTCCCTTTTCTTTGCACAGGTTGGGGTGAGCCCAGGGCCTTGGTGTGTGCCAGCCAAGTGCTCTACCAACTGAGCTCACCCCCCTCCCTTTCACCTTCATATCCCTGAACCATAATTCTTTACGTGAGGAATTGTTTCTCTCCTTTTGTCATACTCTTGATTAGGAGAGTTTAGGAGAAGGAATCAATTTTCTAGTTTACCTATAAGACTGATATAGAGATCACTTAAAATTGACCAACTTAGGCAGAGGTAGTAGTGAAGGGCAGAGAATCAGACCAAGACCCTTAGGAAACCATTGGTGGTCTCAGAAGGAAATGAAGTGCTCTTGGAACATTCATGCTAGGGTACATGTGTGACCCTTAGTTTTTTTGTTTGTTTTTCGGGACAGGGTCCCTTTATGTAACCCTGGCTGTCCTGTAACTTGCTCTATAGACCAGGCTGTCCTTGAACTCCCAGAGTTCTACCTGCCTCTGCCTTCCAACTGCTGGGACTAAAGGTATGAGCCACCATGCCTGGGAAGGGTATTTTGCTGCTCACAGTAATGATGTATGTCAACACAGTCCATTAAGGGTTATTTTCCTGTGTTTAGATATTGTTACTTATTAGAAATTTCTTTGTATATTGTGCTCAACCAGAAATATTTTTTTAAAACCCCTAGTATTGTGGCTGGAGAGATAGCTCAGAAGTTAAGAGCACTGGATCTTCCAGAGGACCCAGATTCAATCCCTAGCACCCACATGGCAGCCCACAACTGTCTATAACTTCAGTTCCAGGGGATCTGACACCCTCACATAGATATATATTATGCAGGCAAAAATAAAAAGGAGGAAAGAGAGAGAGAGAGAGAGAGAGAGAGAGAGAGAGAGAGGGAGAGAGGGAGAGAGGGAGAGAGGAAAAGAAAAAAACTAAAGCCAGAGAAAATAAATTAAAAAAACAACACTAGTATTTAAGGAGCATAAACGACTTTTTAAAAATTTTTAATTTATTTGTTTGTTTGTTCTTTGAGACAGAGTTTCACTGGGTTTCACTGTTTAGCTCTGGCTGTCCTGGAACTCCTTTGTAAACCATACATCAAATTCACAGAGATTCCCCTGTGTCTGCCTCCCAAGTGCTGGGATTAAAAGGAGTGCTCCACTGCCACCCAGCGACATAGAGGCCTTTTGAGTCAGTGATGGATAAAAACTAAAAGCCTATCATGGACCAGTAGGCTAAGTGATGACAACTATGTAAAATAGGGCCTGGAATTCATTCGAAAGAAATCTGTATAGCCAAGCTTGATGACATACTCCTGTCAAGATCGTACTCAATGCCAGTGTAGGATAAAAGTAAGAAAGGAAGAAAGAAATGTATAGACAATTACCTGTAAATGTTTTTTCTATTCTTCTCATGTAGATCTGTATGAATTCTGTGATTTCAGAATTCCTGGTTTCCCCGTTGTTTTGTCAGGGCCTTAGGCACAACAGGGACTTAGTGAGCTCTGTGATGGAAACACAGCATGCAGTGTTTTGTCTCACTTTTTTTTCTTTCTTTCTTTTTTGGTCTTACTGCTCCTTTGCCAGTTGGTTTTGATTTTTGTTTCTGTGGGGTTTTTTGGTTTGGTTTGGTTTTGGGTTTTTTGTTGTTGTTGTTTGCTTGTTCATTTGTTTTAAAGAGTGAAGAATTCCAGGAAGTGAAAAACATGATCAAAATATATTGAATGAAAAAAGGCTTATTTTAATAAAAATTAAAAGTTAAAGAAACAGTAGTGCATATTTCATACTAAAAAAAATCATCTAACCCCTATTTATTTCCTTTTATCCCTTCGTACTTCGCTATGTATAATTTTTTTTATTATTTACAAAAGTGTTAAAGAGTAGACAGTTTTATTGATGAAGGCTTCATAGAAAGTAGAACAGATGTTTCTGACTTTTAAAGTGATTGTCAGGTGTTGGGGGCACACGCCTTTAATCTCAGCACTTGGGAGGCAGAGGCAGGAGGATCACTCTTGAGTTCGAGGCCAGCCTGGTCTACAGAGAAAGTTCCAGTACAGCCAAGGCTGCATGGTGAAACCCTGTCTTGAAAAACCAAAAAAGGCCGGGTGGTGGTGGCGCATGCCTTTCTTTAATCCCAGCACTCGGGAGGCAGAGGTAGGAGGATCTCTGAGTTTGAGACCAGCCTGGTCTACAAGAGCTAGTTCCAGGACAGGCTCCAAAGCCACAGAGAAACCCTGTCTCAAAAAAAAAAAAAAAAAAGAAAGAAAGAAAGAAAAAGCTAGGTGGTGGTGGCACACTCCTTTCATTCCAGCATTCAGGAGGCAGAGGCAGGTGGATCTCTAGTGAGTTCGAGGACAGCCTGGTCTATAGAGTGAGTTCCAGGACAGGTTCCAAAGCTACAGAGAAACCCTGTCTCAAAACAAAAAAAGTTTTAGCTTTTGTTTAACTCTTAATTGTGTATAAACTTAAATCCAGAGACAAAATGTAGAGTAGTCTGTCTGATATTAACTTTGATTCTGATCTTTTAAAATTTTGTTTTCCTTCCTCACGTTTCAGAATTGCAAATGCCACCCCCATCCCTGGAGACTTGCTCCGAGAAAATACAGATGAGGTGTTTCCAGATGAACAGCTTAGTGATGGGGAGAACGGTGTCCCTGCTGCTGGATCCCCAGATAAACTGCCTGGGTCTCTGGGGCAAACTCGCCCTCAGGAAAAGGATGTCTGGGAAGAGATGGATATCAACAAGAACAAGATAAAGCTTGGAATTTGTAAGGTGTGTATTTCTTTCATAGGAAGTGATATCTTTCTATGTATTTACTTATTGCTATAGAGTTTAGAGTATGTGTGTGTATGTGCATGTGATCAAACCCTGGCCATCTCCATCTCAACATTCTGTATCTGCACCAGGAAAGAGTCCCCAGACTAGTTATCTAATACCAGGCTCTCAACCCTGAAATCATTTACCTACAAGAAACATCATATGAACTGAGCAGGTTGGTTTATATACTTAGGAAGATATATAAATACATATGTAATGATTAGACATGTTAATTAGGGTAGCTAAAAGGGGTTTTTGATTGCTGGACTTCAATACTTTGATAGCTGGACTTTGATAGTCAGCCTCAGGAGGAGGAAGTGGCCAAATAAGGGAATAGCTTGGGGGCTAGCTTTAGGAATGTAATCTAATAGTTTTCAGCAAGGAAATGGGGAGAAGAGCAAGGCCTTGCCATGCTTGAGCTGGCTAGAGTCCCTTCACTATTCTGAGGAATCTGTCCTATCTCTATACCTTTATTAAGTTTTATTATATGACTTTAACAATGTAAGAGGGGAGGGTAACATGGTGGTTTAAAATGAGAACAAAGCATAATGATATATATGTATGAAAATATCACAAACCGGGTTCTTTATATGCTAACCAAAAGATCATCTTAAGGAAAGGCTGGATGGGTGCCTCAGCAGTTAAGAGCATATACTACTGTTGAAAAGGACTTGAGCTCAGTTCATAACATCCATGTCTGTTGACTCACAACTGCCTTTAACCCCAGCTCCAGGAGATCTGATGCTTTTGGACTCTAAGAGCATCTACACTCATTGTGCATATACCAACACACACATACTTTCACATACACACATGGGCATGCAATTTGAAATAAAAGTAATCTCTTTTAAAAAATGAAATGTTATCTTTTTGAAAAAAGAAAAGATCTTTAAGAATATATGCTTAGTATGTTGGAGCTGCTATAATAAAAATTTCATAAAATAGGTCCCTTGTAAACAACAGAATTGTATTTTGTGTAATTCTGGATTCTGGAAAGTCCAAGATCAAGGCAGATTTGGGGGTCACTCTAGGGCCCTCTATCAATTTTATGAGCACTCTGCCTCCATGAACACATCCCATCCCACATAGTCCATCTTCTTAGACCATTGTTTGGAATTAGGAGTTAAGTATATGAACTAGAGCATGATAATATAGAAGTTCAGCTTGTAGCCTATATGACATATACTTTCAGTCATTTGTAAAAGCATTAATACAGAAATGTGGTCCGGCTATTGACTAGGCACTGCCCCCACTCACAGTACTCGGATAAGCAGTAAAAGGTTGGGTCAATGTTATATGTGTTGCTGCAAACTCAACTCAGTCACACTGAACACACTGCTGTGGACTACACCTCAAACCCTAGGAATCTGGTTTTTATAATATCAACTGTGGTTGTCTTTATGGCACCAGAAGACTGAATTTTGATTTGGTTTTTATTTTTTTCTTCTTCAATTTTTATTTTACATGTGTAGATATTTTGTCTGAATGAATGTCTGTGTGTCTAGTGCCCACAGAGGTCAGAAGAGGGTGTCAGAGCCCCTGGAACTGGAGTTAAGAGAAGATGTGAGCCACCATGTGGGTGCTGGGAAGTGAGCCCAAGTCCCTGCATGAGCAGCCAATGCTAGTAACTGCTGAACCATCTCTCTAGCCTGAGAGTTCTGGATTGTTGGCGTTGGTTGGTTGGTTGGTTGGTTGGTTGGAGACAGACTCTATGTAGTCTCTAGTAACTCAGCCCTTTGTGTTACTCCAAGCCTGGTCTTCCACTCTGCCCTGAAAGCTTCTGATTCTAGCATCAGGTATTGGTATGGTTGTCTATTTGCTTTTAAGGGATGGAATGAGAAAGGTGTATAAGAATTTTAGTAGTCTCTCCTAACTCTTCTCAAAGATAACATTCTTTCCAGGATGTAGTTTTAGTAGAATAGGGTTCTGTAAGCATCTAAATAGATACAATGTAAGAAGTGAAGGTCTTAAGCAGTTTTAGACTATTCTTGTACCAAAAATATTTTTTTTTTTTTTTTTTTTTTTTGGTTTTTCATGACAGGGTTTCTCTGTCTAACTTTGGAACTTATCCTTAAACTCACTCTATAGACCAGGCTAACTTCGAACTCACAGAGATCCACCTGCTTCTGCTTCCCGAGTGCTGAGATTAAAGGCATGCATCATCACACCCCAGCTCCAAAAATACTTTTTAAATAAGTAAATTAATACTAAAACTGAGTATAAACCTAGTATAAACTTAGTACAAAGGATTAATAAACAGAAATTTAATTAAATAAAACTATTATGGCCTGCCGGGAGGTGGGGTGCATGCCTTTAATCTCAGCACTCAGGAGGCAGAGGCAGGTGAATCCCTGTGAGTCGAGGCCAGCCTGGTCTACAAGAGCTAGTTCCAGGACATCTAGGACTATTACACAGGGGAAAAAAAAGACCTATTACTGCCTAACTATTTTTGTTTTTGAGGATTTCTTTTCTTCCTCCCTCCTTCTTTCTTTCCCTCCCTCTCTCTCTCTCTCCCTCTCTCTCTCTTTCTGAGCCACCATGTGGTTGCTGGGAATTGAATTCAGGACCTCTGGCAGAGCACCAGTGCCCTTAACCGCTGAGCCATCTCTCCAGCCCTTTTTAACTTATTTTTAATTATGTGCATGTGTGTAGATGTCAGAGGCTTCAGATCCCCTGGAGTTGGAGTTACAAATGGTTGCGAGTCACCCACTGTGTGACTATTTAGATGCTCTTAACTGCCTAGCCATTTCTCCAGCCTCAAAGTCAAGATATCTGAGTTTTTTGGCTGCTGAATTGAGTCTAGAGGTAAAGGTTCTTGCCACCTAGCCTGGCAATTCACATGGAAGGAGAGAGTCAGCTCACAAAAGTTGTCCTCTGACCTCCATACTCACATGTGGTAAGGGCACATACATGTAGCCAGTCTTTCTCTGTCCTGCCAGCCAGCTCCCAAATAACTACAGACAGGGAGACTTATTATTAATTATGAAAGCTCAGCCTAGCTGGGCGGTGGTGACACACGCCTTTAATCCCAGCACTCTGGAGGCAGAGGCAGGTGGATCTCTGTGAGTTCAAGGCCAGCCTGGTCTACAAAGCGAGTTCCAGTACAGATAGGGCTGTTTCAGAGGGAAACCCTGTCTCAAAACAACCAAAATAAACAAATACATTAATAACTTTATTAAATTGTATTAAACAAATACAATAATAATTTTAATTTCCTGAAAACACATGTAATCATTTGTTGATATTATTTCAAAGGCTTCAGTGATTTTTTTTTCCCCCGTATAATATCTGGAGTATTTTTCATGATTCTATTTTATGTTTTTTTCTTAGGCTGCTACTGAAGAAGAAAATAGCCATGGTCAAGTAAATGGTATTCTCAATGCTCCAAGCCTTGGCTCGCCAATTCGTGTCCGATCAGAGATTACACAGCCGGATAGGGATGTTCCGTTAGTAAGAAAGTTACGTTCCATTCACAGCTTTGAGCTAGAAAAGCGTCTGACACTGGAGCCAAAGCCAGATACTGACAAGTTTCTTGAGACCTGGTATGTAATGTATTTTTTATTTTTCTATTATATTTTATATCCATTGTGAAAATTATTTCAAATAAGAAATTCTTTGTTTTTGTAACACTGACTCCATTAAGTTTCCTTTTGTTTATATCATATTTGTTTGTTTGTTTGTTTGGTTTTGGTTTTTCGAGACAGGGTTTCTCCGTAGCTTTGGAGCCTGTCCTGGAACTAGCTCTTGTAGACCAGGCTGGCCTCGAACTCACAGAGATCTGCCTGCAGATCCTCCCCAGTGCTAGGATTAAAAGCGTGCGCCACCACCACCTGGCTGTTTATATCATAGTTATAATATCATCATCATTCTTTTTTTTTTTAATTTAAGATTTATTTATTATGTATACAACATTCTGCCTCCATGTATGGCCGCTCTCCAGAAGAGGGTGCCAGACCTCATTACAGATGGTTGTGAGCCACCATGTGGTTGCTGGGAATCGAACTCAGGACCTCTGGAAGAGCAGCCAGTGCTCTTAACCACTGAGCCATCTCTCCAGCCCCATCATCATCATTCTTAATTTGACTTGTCTAATATCATTACAAATTTTATAGGGAAGTCTTTGTCTTTGAGAGTGCTGATGAACTTCCTAAAGCCAGATACAGTAATAAGATGAACATACTTTCTGTGCCTTGTTAGAAAGTGAACTCTTTGAGGCAGCAGTGTAGAGGTTGAAAGGGTACAGTGAAGGCCACACTAGACAGGAATGTGGGGCACACACAGAGAAAAGAAGCGGTGGCAAAATTCATTGTAGTAAGTTTGTCACCGTGCCCTGTAGCAGTCACACCTCCCAAGAAAGAAGAAAGGCTAAACTTTAGAGATTTGTGTATAAATACCCTAACGATTGTTGCTTTTGATCAGTATAACAAATTTTGTTAACAAGATGGAAATAAAAATGTAAGATTTGAGGTATATTTACAATTAATAAAAGACTTCAAGAGGATTAAGATGTATGTGGTGGAACTGTTGGCAATGAAATGTTAGGTTAAGGGAGGCTATGGTTTAGGCAGGGGGTCTAATTCAGTTGGTAGAGTGCCTGCCTACCATATAAGAGGCCCTGTGTTCAGTCCCCAGAAAGACATAAACTGTGTTGTAGTTAGTATATGCCTGTAATCTCAGTTCTCGGGAAGTAGAGGCAGGAGGATCAGAAATGCGAGATTATCCATTATTAAATATCCAGACATGATCAAATGGATAGATTAGACTTGAACAATGCTTTAACCATTTTGAATTACAGTAAGATGAGAAATAGATGTAAGAGAGCAATAGGAATAAAAACTTAGTTTGGCAAGGACTTCAACTAACAAAAGAGACTTTCAGAGTAGACAGTGTTGGGGGAAGAGCAGGAATGGCAGGCAGAGAACTTCAGCCCTGCAAAATCCCCTTTGGTTTTTTCATATGTACCTCATTCCACTTGTGTAGGAATGGTTGTTCCACGTAGAGTTTATCAGTATCTAATGATTGTTTCTCTAAGGACAATTGAGTAACTTCTTTCTCTTTCCTTAAGCATGGAGAAAATGCAGAAAGAATCCAGTGCAGGAAAGGAATCTGTTCTCCCTGCTCTGCCTCACAAGCCTTGTGTTCCTGTTGTGTCCCGCACTGACCATGTCTGGCACTATGATGAAGAATACCTTCCTGATGCCTCCAAACCTGCCTCTGCCAACACACCAGAGCAAGCAGATGGTGGTGGCAGCAATGGATTTATAGCTGTTAATTTAAGCTCTTGCAAGCAGGAGGTTGATTCCAGAGAATGGGTGATTGTGGACAAGGAGCAAGACCTTCAGGACTTTAGGACAAATGAGGTATTAGGCCATAAAACGACTGGAAGCCCTTCAGACGAGGAGCCTGAAGTGCTTCAGGTCCTTGAAGGGTCGCCTCAAGATGAAAAGATCCAAGTAGGTCCTTGGACTGACAACCATCACTTAAAGGAAAGCTCAGGTGTGGTCTTAGCACTTTCTGCAGAATGTCCTGCCACTGCTGCTTCAGAACAGTACACAGATAGGCTAGACCTCCAGGCTGGAGCTGCTAGTCAGTTCATCACAGTTACTCCCACAAGTCCAATGGAGGCACAAGCAGAAGGACCCCTGACTGCGGTAAGAAACTGCTTTTGTTGTTATTTTGTGTTGTCTGCTCAATGTGCTATATTAGAAAAAGCCTGAACTGGGTGTGGTTGCACACACTTTCAATCCCAGGACTCAGGAGGTAGAGGTAGGTTGATCTCTGACTTTGAGGCCAGATTCTTTTATGTAGTGAGTTCCAGAACAGCCAGGGATACACAGTGAGACCTTTTCTCAAAATAACAACAAAAAGAGAAGACTGGGGCTAGGGAAATGACTCAATTAGTAAATTATTTGTTGTGCATATATGAGGACCTGACTTCAGATACTCAGCACCCACATGAAACCCAGGCATGGCAGTACACATCTGTAACTCCAGCACTGAGTATGTGTGGGTCTGGGGGTCGGGAAAAAGACAAACGGGACCCTGGAGCTTACTGGCCAGCCACTCTAGCCAAATCACTGAGTTCCAGATCTAGTGAGAAATCTTGTCTCAAAAAATAAGGTGTGTCCCACACATACAAGCATGTTCTTACACACCCACATACATGCATGCACAGAGAGAGGGGGGGGAGGGAGGGAGGGAGAGGGAGGAAAAAAAGAAAGGCTAGGTGGCATGGTGGTTCACAGCTATAACCCCAGAATTTAGAAAGCTATAGAAAGAGGACCACTGTATGGTCAAGGGCAGAGCTCACTTGTGGCCTTACCTATCTTTGCAATAACTCTTCTCGTCTTTCCTTCTTTTTTCCAAGCACCACTCCTCATTTGCGGTGGAAGCAGGACACTGCAGGCTGTTCAGAGCCTGAGTGGTCTCAGTATCGCTATGCTGTCCCAGGTCACACATCTCTCCTTCTAGATTTAGGATTTAGTTAAGAAAGCATTAAGCTAGCTGGGTGGTGTTGGTACACGCCTTTAATCCCGGCACTCGGGATGCAGAGGGAGGCGGATCTCTGTGAATTCGAGGCCAGCCTGGTCTACAAGAGCTAGTTCCAGGACAGGCTCCAAAGCCACAGAGAAGCCCTGTTTCGAAAAACAAAAAACAACAACAACAAAAAAGAATGTAACAATAAAGGCATCTTTCCTATGGTTCTATGCCAGAGTCCCACCACAGAATAGAGTGAACTGATATGTCTGTTTTACCATGTTATTGATAGTTCTTTTGTCAGCTGCTTTCATTAAAAATCCTTTTTGTGAATTTTTAAAAAAAAAAATGAAAGAGAACCACTGTCAAGCTAGTCTGGGATACATAGCCCCAGGCAACCTGGGCTACAGACCGAAACCCTTATGTCAAAATAAATGAGTAAACAAAAGCAGAAAAGAGAAGGTAGGTTAGTAGATGAGTTAAGATTGGACAATAATTAGAGTATTAAGTTTAGCAAATGGGTACCTGTAAACAGTGTTTATGCAAAATTCTGTAGTCAACCTGCAATAAGGAAAAAAATAAAGCCAGGTGGTGGTGGCACATCCTTTAATCCCAGCAATTGGGAGGCAGAGGCAGCTGGATCTCTGTGAGTTTAAGGCCAGCCTGGTCTATAGAGTGAGCTTCAGGATAGCCAGAGACCCTGTCTTGGGGAAAAAAAAGAAGAAAGAAAATAATAATTTAAGTGAGCTTTTCTTTGTTACATCAAACTTAACACATGAACTAGCATTATAACTTAATTTTGCAACATTTATAATTAGACTATAAGATCTGTCTGTTTATGTATGTATGTATACAAATTATTGTAAAAATTTTTATCATATTGAAGAATTTCATTCTATGTCTGCTAAGATAGGCCTGCGTTTAACCATTTGTAGTTTGTTCTTTTATACTGTTAACAGGTCTAAGCCTTTTTTTTTTTTTTTAAATCTCTACCCAGAAATTTCTCATGTTTTACATTTCTCTTACCTGTGAGATGCCCACTATGTAGAATGCAGACAGAATCTCAAGTCTGGATTTCAGAACTTTTACTTTTCTAAGTCAGGGGTAGAATAAACTTTATTTTGAAGTGTTTGAAGGCAGTTGTGACCAATTTTTCTGGAAAGAAATCTTTTGGAGGAATAGTACTGCCAGTTCTCAGCCCTGAGCATGACACTGTTAAAAACAGTTGCTTTTTTGAAGTAAACAGCAGCTTTGTGAGCTGGAGGAATCCAGAAAAGCCAGCCTCAGACAGTAAGGACCGCAACACTGCTTTAGACGCCCGCAAGCACACTTGTTCTGACATAGGTAGCCTGTGCCAGACTTCCTTAAGTTTTGTGGTCATTAGACAGCCTTCTTTTCTAATGTAATAGCCTCAGCATCATTTCCCAAATTGAAATTTTTTTGTTAAAACACATTTTGATGGGCTGGAGAGATGGCTCAGCGGTTGGGAGCATTGCCTGCTCTTTCAAAGCTCTTGAGTTCAATTCCCAGTAACCACTTGGTGGCTCACAACCATCTGTAATGAGGTCTGATGCCCTCTTCTGGCCTGCAGGCATACATATAGACAGAATATTATACACATAATAAATTTAAAAAAAAACCACACATTTTGATGTACCAGATATAAAACACTTGGAAAAGATACTGATGAAATTTTGCTTTATGAACACTTTGGTAAGAATTTGTCAATGCTCCAAAATAGAGAATAAATGTCTTCCTACTTCTTTTCCTATCAGAGTTTAGTTAATTGATGTTCCCGCCTGTCCCCTCCAGGACTTCTCTGTACAATTTTATAGGTTGTTTGTGGCATAGAGAAGCCTAGCCCAAGGGTTATATAAGCTAGGGTTAACTTCCAGTCCAACCTGAGTTGTGTTTTGTTTAGGATTTTCCCCACCCCCTGAGTGGTTTAGGACTTGAGTTTATGCCTGTAATCCCCATACTCAGGAAACCAAGAAAGGAGGAGCATTGCTGCATGTTCCAAGCCAGCGTGAGCTACAGAGGAATTTACTAAGTAGACCAGGCTTGGTCTTGACCTTGAACCCCCAGAGATCCACCTCTTCCCAAGGGCTGGGATTAAAGGCATGTGCGCTGCATCCTCTACCTTTGCCCCAGCCTATACTATTTTTTTGTTTTGTTTAAATTTATATATATGGGTGTTTTGCCTGCATATATGTCTGCCTCATGTGCATGCCTGGTACCCACAGAGGCCAGGGTGTCTGACCCCTGACTGGAGTTACAGACAGCTGTGAGCTGCTCTGTGGGCACTGGGAACTGAATTCAGATTCTTTTTAAGAGCAATAAGCACTTTTAACCTTTGAGCCATTCTTTAACCCCCAAAATGTAAATTTTTGCTTTTGTATTTTGAGACAGGATTTCTTTGTGTAGCCTTGACTGTCTTGACTGTCCTGGAACTCGCTCTATAGACCAGGGTGGTTTCAAACACAGAGATAATGCCTGTCTCTGTGCTGGAATTAAAGGTGTGTGCCAGTACCGCCCACCAAAATGTAAATTTTTGATAGGACAGGAATTTGTAATTTAATTATTTTGGTCAATGTCACACAAGTAATACATTATTTTACTACTTGCATCTTGTACTTCTAAATTGTCCTTGTCCATGGGTCAATATGAGATATAGATGTTATACCTTCCATGTTATATCAAACAAAGCAAAACAAAAAACCAGGCTATTTGGTGCAAGTATTTAATTTTCCAAGGTTTTTATTATCCTTGAGCAAGAGAAAAACAAAAGTGTGATTCATAAGTTAAAATGGATAGGATAGTTGATTCATATAGTCTCCTGCTGTATAGCCAACTCTTAACATGTTACTAAAAATTAATGCTGTTCTTCCTGAACTATTAAAGTAATTCCATTTGATGATTTTTTTTATTATAATAAATAAATAATAAGACTTCTATACTCATTAGTATGTAGGCTTTAATATTGGGCATTAATAAAACTATGGAAATATGAAGGAAGCGGAGACTATGAAGGTGATGTAGTGAGTCTGCAGAAAGGCATGGGTGACACAAGTAAAGGACAAGAATAGAAGTGATAGAAATAAAAAAAAGTGTGCCTTTGCTGGGCATGGTGGCTCATGCCTCTAATCCCAGAGACCAAAGCCCGAAGGTTGTTATAAACCAAAAGTCAGCCTGGGCTGCATAGCAAGACCTTGTCTCAAAAGGAAAAAGTTATTGTCTAACCATTATGAAATATAGAAGTTCAAGGTATGAAAGATGCAAACAGCTTATAGGGAGGTTATTGTTTAGTCTGTAGGTAGCATGTTGTAAGTCTAGGAATAGGGTTTTGTCTTTGAACTTCAAGGTTAAGGGAGGTATTTGCAGCCATACTTCGAATCAGTTTTCTCTTTTCATCTCATCAGGGTTTTACAGACTGAGAGCAGATGCTGTGTCAGGAGCAGACTGTGGTGTGTGTGGCTTTCCAAACCCTGTCCTGCCTTTGACTTTTCTTGGCTTTGTTTTTCTTCATTTATGAACTTGTATTAATAATGGAATTCAATTAAAATTGGGGGAAACAAAAATAGCAGTGTTAGCCAAAAATGGCTCAGCGGTTAAGAGCACTGACTGCTCTTCTGGAGGTCCTGAGTTCAATTCCCAGCAACCACATGGTGGCTCACAACCATCTGTAATGAGATCTGGCGCCCTCTTCTGGCCTGCCGGCATACAGGGAGGCTGAACACTGTGTACATAATAACTAAATAAATCTTTTAAAAAAAAGAAAGAAAAAATAGCAGCATTATCATAGACTTTATAGAAATGAATTTGAATATTTTATAAAATTTAAAAGGCTGTGAGACTGTTACATAAGAGTAAGTCATGTACAGTTTGTTATAATTGCCGTAAGTTCTGTCTGGCTGTTCATATACATTTTCCTTATAAGATTGTTAGTCATGCATGCACACGCACACACAGGTCATAAGATAATCAAAGGAGTTAATCTCAGATCTGTAGGAGTTATTTCTGGCCTCAGTCCCAGAAGGCCAGTGAAGCATTGCCCTTGTAAACATTGTTCCATTCATTTTGGATTAGTATTGGAATTACATACACTACTGAGGTGACTGCTCTCGGTTTATTGTGAATGTAGATGTTTACCTCCCAATATCATTTCACATCTACTTTTCTATTTCCACAGTAGGGTCTTAAAATGGAACTTTAAAAAAGTGATGCACTATGAATTTTAGACTTTAATATTATTATAAAAATATACTAGAGGGCCAGCAAAGATGACTGAGGAGATAAAAGTGCCACCAATCCTGATGAATGACCTAATTTCTAGGACCTACATGGTGGAAGGACCCCCGGCAAAACACCGCCCACACACACACGCACGGACTGGCAGGCAAGATTGTCTAGAGAGTAATGTGCTTGCTGCCAAGCCTAAAAACCTGAGTTTGGTTTCCAGGACCCACATGATAGGACAGAACTGCCACCTGTGGGTGGTCCTCTGGTCTCCACATATGTTTTATGGTGCAAGTGAATACACATGCACACACGCACAATAAATAATTGTAATGAAAACATGTATTAGGAAGTTGCCATCTCCCTTAGTCGCTTGAAATAATTTTAAAAGGAAGTAGAGGGTGAACTCCTGAAGATAGTGGCTTTCTTCAAGTTCACCATAGGTCTGGGATTGCTACAGTTCTCAACCCAAATAGCCTGTCTTGGATTCACCTGAAGCATTCTCGGGACTCTAGTTCCTTATTTTTATTTATTTTAACAAAATATTTTTTAAAAATATTTTTATGATTTACTTAACTTTATTTTATGTGCATTGGTGTAAAGGTGTCAGATCCCCTGCAACTGGATCTTCAGACAGTTGTGAGCTGCCATGTGGGTGCTGGGAATTGAACCCAGGTCCTCTGGAAGAGCAGTCAGTGCTCTTAACCACTGAGCCATCTCTCCAGCCCCCTATTTTAACAAAATCTTACAGCATAGATTAGGCTGTCCTGGAACTCAAATTCCTCGAGTCTCAACCACCCACGTGCTGGGATTACAGATACATACCACCATACCTGCCTGTACTGTTTGGTGATTTCTGCCTAGATTGGTCTGCAGGATTTACATGTCTGTAAACCTAGTTAATGTTCCTGACACAAAGTGTTTTGTTTTGTTTTCCTAGAACTTAGTGGTCCCCATTAAGTGATCTGAGTTTATCTGATTCCTCCAAAAAGACCTTAAAAAAAAAAAGAAATTGAATTGTATTCACATAAAACTGACTTTAGTGTAAGGATAATAGAATTTAACTTATCATAGGCCACCCATTTGCAAGGGAGTCTGGACCATGCAGTCTTTTGAAGTTAGTCTTCTGGGGCATAGAGCATGATAAAGGAGCAAGCACAAAGAACCTCTAGGGAATTGTTTGTTCCATGTAGCTCCTTTGAGGAGAGCTCAGATGTCCTTCATCTTCATTCACAATGCTCATTTAGTATGAGTTGAGAAGACCCGGTAAACACCTTTGCTACTCTTACAAATCGTATTATATCTTAAACCATGCATCTGACTGATACCCCACATAATTAGATGATTTACATTTTCTCCCCACTTCTCCAGATTACAATTCCTAGACCTTCTGTGGCATCAACACAGTCAACTTCAGGAAGCTTTCACTGTGGTCTACAACCAGAGAAGAAAGATCTTCAGCCCTTGGAACCCACTGTGGAACTTTATTCTCCAAGGGAAAACTTCTCATGCTTGGTTGTAACAGAGGGCGAACTTCCTAGTGGAGGAAGCAGAATGGATTTGGGACTTCAGATAGATCACATTGGCCATGACTTGTTACCCAATGTGAGAGACGGTGATACATCTCAGGACTTGGGACCAAAAGACCTTCCTGACCACAATAGACTAGTTGTGAAAGAATTTGAAAATCTCCCTGGAGAAACAGAGGAAAAAAGCATTCTTCTGGGCTCAGATAATGAAGATGAGAAGTTAATTAAAGGACAGCATTGTGTTGAAATCTCTCTCCCAGGAGATTTTGTAACTGCAGAAAGGGATCAGTCAGCTACCACAGAACCTCTTGATGTATCAAAGACACAGAATTTTAGTGTGGTGCCAAATCAGGACAAAAACCATGAGATAATGAAGCTTTTGGCAGTTGGAACTTCAGAAAATTCTCAACAAGTCATTGACCCACATGCTGAAGGGCAGATGGGCCAGGTGGCAGCAATGCAAAACAATAAGCTATTTAGGGGTGCTGACATTAGGAGTGAAGACGTGCCCGGACATCAGGGAGACCTCTCTACTTTTTTACACCAAGAGGGAAAGAGAGATAAAGTTGTCCCTAGAAACGGAGAGTTATATCATTGTGTCTCAGAGAGTCATGGTCCTCCCACCCGGAAGGACATGCTTCGGTCATCCTTTGTAACCAGGCACAGCCGGATTCCTGTTTTAGCACAAGAAATAGACTCAGCTTTTGAATCATCCTCTGCGGTCTCTGCAAAAGAAAAGCTTCTACAGAAGAAAGCCTACCAGCCAGAACTTGTCAAACTTCTGGTGGAAAAAAGGCAGTTCAAGTCTTTCTTGGGGGACCTCTCAAGTGCCTCTGAGAAGCTGATAGAGGAGAAATTAGCTGCTGCTCCTGTTCCCTTCTCTGAGGAGGAAGTCTTCACTCCCTTTTCCCGTCTGGCAGTAGACCCCCACCTGAGTAGATCAGCTGACGACGGCTTTCTGTCACCCATCATCTCCCAGTCGAGAAAGAGCAAGATTCCAAGGCCGGTTTCCTGGGTCAGCACGGATCAAGTCAACAGCTCAGCTTCACCTCAGTTCTTGCCTCGGCCGCCACCAGGAAAGCCACCAATCAGGCCTGGAGTAGAAGCCAGGTAATGCTTCATGCTTTCCGTGTGTGTAGCGTGTATTGGTGTTTTCAAGTGTGCTTGCTTTACTGTATGACATCAGTGGTAGTACTTCTTTTGAGCATGTTTTCTTCTCTCCCTTTCACAAGCCTTGGGGCACAGTACAGATTGACCCAAGACTATACATTTTGTTTCCACTGTGGCAAAATAAAACAAACATAAAATTTACCATCTTACTCATTTTAAGTATCCTTTCAGTGGCATTAACTGTATTAATTTTGCCATGCAACCATCATTATCTACTTCTTGGGTTCTCTTCATATAAAATTGAAACTCAGTCCCAGCAACACTCATCTTTTTTGTTTTTTATGGTTTTGGTTATTATAAATACTTTTGTTCTGCTGTAGCTGGTCTATTTTTCTTAGCAGAAAGGTTTTAGGTCATTCATGTTAGTGTCTAGCAGAATTTCCTTCCTTCTAAAGATGGTTGGGAGGAAGGGAACTTATATCATTTTGGTGGTTTTTTTTTTTTTTTTGAGACAAGGTTCCCTATATATCTCTGACTGTCCTGGAACTCACTCTGTAGATCAGGTTGGCCTCAAACCCACAGAGATCTGCCTGCCTCTGCCTCCTTGAGTGCTGGGATTAAAGGCGTGCACCACCACCACCCAGCAATTTTGGGTTTGTTTTATAGTGGCCTTACAACGTTTTGTTTATTTACATTTGTGTGTGTGCAGACACAGAGATCAAGGACAGCTTGTGGGTCTTGGTTCTTTCTTTCCTTCTACCTTGTGGATCTCAGGATCCAACTCAGGCTGTCTGGTTGACAAGCACCTTTGCTGCTGAACCATTTGCTGGCTCTGCCTTAAAGCATTTTGGTCTTTATTGTGTCTGTCTTCTTTCCTACTGGTGTGTGTATGTGTGTGGTGAAACTTTAAACTCCTTTATTTTTCCTATTGTGTATGTTGTGCCTGTTTCATTGTGGTCAACATGGAGTACACAGACTGTACCGAAGTTCCAGCATTCTGATTGGGTTTTTAGCAGTGTAATGCCAAGAACTGTGCTCCTTTAAGTTTCCATCCCCAATCCTCGTACTTGTTCAGATATAAGAGTACGTCTTCATTTTATATCTCCAAACATAAGCTTATAATTGTTTAGTTTTGCTTTTGCAGTAAGAGCTTTTACAGCTCAAACTGGCCTTGAACTCCTGATCCTCTGTATGGCTTCAAGTTACTCTCTAGTATACTCTCATTTCAAACTGCAGTAACTTCATTCAGCTAGCATTGCTAGATGCAGGTCTGATAGTAATGTCAGTGGTTATGTAGTACAGGTATCGAACCCAGGGTCTCACGCATGCTAAGTACATACTCTAACTCTCAGCTATACTGCCAAGACCCTACCTCAGCTCTTACCCACAGTATCATCATTTCTCCCTCATCTTTGAGGGATACTTTCTCAACACGGGATTCTTGATTGACAGTTCTTAAGAGCTTTAAAAATCTCAGCCCTCAGGGCTGGAGAGGTAACTCAGATGTTAAGGGCACTTGCTGTTCTTCCAGAGTTCAATTCCCAGCAACCACATGGTGGCTCAAAACCATCTATAATGAGATCTGGTGCCCTCTTCTGGCCTGCAGGCATACATGCAGGCAGAACACTATATACATAATAAATAAATATTTAAAAAAAGTCTCAGTCCTCAGACTATTGCCCTTTGGCCTCCAGAAGTTCTGGTGAGAAAAGTCTTTACAGACTCCTTATATTTAACAAGCTGTTTATGTCTTGCTGTTCCCAAGACTCTTGACAATTTGACTGTGTCTTGGTTCGATGATATGTGATTAGGTAACTTTGGGGTTATCCTGCTCAGAGTTTATTGAGCTTCCTGGGTGTTCTATCTGGGGAGTCTCCTGCTGTTCTTCAGGCAGTCTCTTCTTTCTCTCTTTTCCTTCTGCAACTCCTATGGTGCCTCCATCAATCCACTTGTTAGAGTCTTACTCTCGTCTTTAATCTTTTATCTTTCTGCAATCCAGACTCAATATCAGTTTTCCTATCATACCGTTTTCTTCTTTTTCTCACCATTCAAATGTGCTTTTAAAAACGGTGTGTGTACACACCATTGCACTTGCGTGGCAGCCAAAGATCAACTTGAGTTGGTTCTTTTCTTCCACCATGTCGGTTCTGGGGGTTGACCTTAGGTCACCAAACTTGGAGGCAAAGCATCTTTCCCCACTGAGTCAACTCTCCAACCTGCTCTAGTCTTTAATATTTAGTTCCTTAGAGGGAAAAGAAAGAAAAGTAGAGGTAGAGTGAGAAAATAGTAGTTCTTTGTGTCCCTGAAAGCCACTTCGGCCACAGAAAAGGGGGCTTGCAATGATGGACAGAGATACAAGCAGAGGTAGTGGGCAGCTGCTCTTACATTTCATGAGAACAAGCAATGAAAAGCTAGATAGAGCACAGTAAAATAAAGTTCAATGTCATTTTTTTTCAGACTTAAGTCAGAAGAATAAAAGGAATTTTCAACCAATGGAACAATTATCCTTTTTTATTTATTGGTTTTTAGAGACAGGGTTTTCCTGTGTAACCGTCCTAGCTGTCCTGGAACTAGCTCTTGTAGAGGCTGGCCTCAAACTCACAGGGATTCACATGCCTCTGCCTCCCGAGTGCTGGGATTAAAGGCGTGCGCCATCACCGCCTGATGGGACAATTATCTTTGAAGTTACCACCATATAATCGAACTCCTAAAATTAAAACTAAACAAAATAAAAATATATCAGCCTCTGAAATGTCCCATCCTATCACTTTGAATGATGTAACATAAATCATTTGTATCATTAGGCAATTTCTTTTTTCTTTTTTTTATTATTTATTATTTATTTATTTTTGGTTTTTCGAGACAGGGTTTCCCTGTAGCTTTGGAGCCTGTCCTAGAACTAGCTCTTGAAGACTAGGCTGGTCTCGAACTCACAAAGATCCACCTGCCTCTGCCTCCTGAGTGCTGGGATTAAAGGCGTGTGCCACCACTGCCCGGCTTATTTTTATTTTAAAAAACAAACTCTTTTTTCATTATACATACCAATTCAAGTTCCCACTTCCTCCCCTTCTCCCATTCCCTCCACATACCCTACCACCTCACCCCCATCCAATCCTCAGAGAGGGTAAGGCACATTGCTTTGGGGAAGGTCCAAGGCCCTCCCTACTATATCTAGGCTGAGCAAGGTATCCATCCAAAAAGAATGTGTTCCCAAAAAGCCAGTGCATGCAATAGGGATAAATCCTGGTGCCACTGCCAGTGGCCCTTCAGTCTGCCCCAGCCATGCAACTGTCAGCCACATTCAGAGGGACTAGTTTGGTTCTATGCTTGTTCCTTCCCAGTCCAGCTGGAGTTGGTGAGCTCCCATTAGCTCAGTTAGACTGTTTCAGTGGGTGCACCCATCATGGTCTTGACCCCTTTGCTCATATTTTCATTAGGCAATTTCTTGATAGTTGATCTGGTTAGTAACACAAGGGTCGGGACCTCATAGGATTCTCAGCGCTAGCAAGAAAATGTTTGTATTATTACCATTGGAACTTGCAGAATGAGGAAATTATGCATTAATTCATTTACTTAGAAGAAATGGGAAATTAGAGGAATAGTACTAACTGAAGCAGAATGTAAGTAAATTTGTAGCTTTTGTTATTGGATCGTTTTTCTGTTCAGCATTGTATGCAGGTTAGGTTATACTTATTTCTCATAAAACTATAATGAATGTTGAATACTCCCAAGGCATCTGAGAAAATTTTCTTTCCTAGTTTACATTGATATAAGTCATAACAACTTGTTGATTATTTTTACTGAGAATTTATTCAAAACTTTGAAGCTCATGCTGGTGCTGTGCACCGTGATCATCAGCCATTGACAGTGTCATTTGTTGTTGGCCTCATTCATAGCTGTGCTGGAATCCGGGGGTGGGGACAAAAAGCAATTGGAACACAGAGCCTCCAAACAGACTTTTTTTTTCCCCCAAAGATTTTATTTTTAACGGAGGAGGGGGTATGTGTGCATGTGGCAGGTGCCCTCAGAGGCCAGAAAAGGTGTTGGATCCCCTGTAGCTGGAGTTAAAGGCGCTCATGAGTTGCCCAATGTGGGTGCTGATCCTTTGGAAGCACTGTACTCTTAGCTGCTGAGCTATATCTACAGCCTAGGGATAGTTTTTGTTTGTTTTGTTTACTTACTCTGATTCCTTCAAGTTGTATGCCAACTGCTTTAGAAACTATTACATAGTTGACTGCCACAGTGCTAAAGGTGGATGGGTAACTACTACCTTGCTAAAATCTGAAATTGACAAAGTTAACTGAAGTTTATGATCCAAGTTTTCCTCTGTGTATTGCAAGCTTTTAATTCAGTTCAGATTTCTAAAATAACTATATTCAACAGACTCTTCTCTGCATTTGTTTTCTAGGTAGGAGAGGTTCCTGGCATCAGAAAAAAATGTCCGCATATATATTCTCTACTTACAACCTTACATACTACTCAGCTTATTGTTCCTATGATCATTTACAAGAGACAGGCTAACTTAGGAGAATGAGATTCTAAAGAAGTTCACTGGAATTCTAAATAGTGTCCCACCCCCTTAGTCACAACACATGAACACTTGTGTATCTCTACATATGTGAGTCTCCCTTTACTCACAAAGCCACCAGGATTTAATCATGGAGGCTCCACCCTAATGCTCTCATGTAATCTGATCACTTTCCAAAGGCCCCACCTCTAAATGCCAGTCAGACTAACATTGTACTTTGTTATTAACAGTAGCTTAAGACCTTAAGGATTAAACTAATAAAGTTGGTACAGAGACAACCCATACTTCCATATGAATTGATTATAAAGATGGCTGTGATAGCACACATGGATGCCAACACTTGAGAGACTGAGGCAGAACAAGTTCAAGGCAATAATGACTTACACAGTGAGTTTCAGCCCAGTCACTTAAGAGAGAGCCTGTCTTAGAAAACCATTATAAAAACAAAAAATTTTTATTACTGCTAGACATGGTGGCAATGATGACACTTGGGAAATTCTGAAGCAAGAGAATAGGTAGTTAATGTGACTATATAACAGAACCCTTTAAAGATTAAAGTCTTTACTTAAAATGAGTGTAAGAGTGTGTATGTGTGTGGGGGTGTGCATTGCATGATGGGGGGGTGTGTCACGGTGCATGTGTGATAAGGGCAACCTTGTGGAATTGGTTCTCTCTTCTCACTTTTACGTGGGTTCCAGGGATCAAACTCAAGTCACCAGGCTTTCATGGCAAGAGCCTTTACCTACCAAGCCATTCCCCTGGCCCCTATTGGGATTTTAAAAACCATACAAACCAAGGTGTGTTTGGTCAGGAATGATGGAAAGCTAAGAGATGGTAAATATCTAGAATCCTACTACCTGGGAAGCTGAGGCAGAAAAATGTCACACTAAGACCAGCTTGGCCTGGGTTACAAACATACTGAGCTCCTGACCAATGTGGGCTACATAGGAAGACCTTGTCAAAGGAAACAAACATTAATCAAAAGGAAAAAGAGACATAGCAGATGTTATATGCCCAGTGTCACATATAGTATACATGTGAAAAAGAAACTCAGTATCTGTTTAGTGTATTTCCTGGTTTTGACATACTTCATAAAATTATGATTTGGGATACTGTGGCTTTTAGGCACACTTATAATGAATTTTTGAGGTCCTATATCCAAAATAATTAATTCTTCTCTATTCTTTTAAGGCTACGCAGATACAAAGTTCTAGGGAGTAGTAACTCTGACTCAGACCTTTTCTCTCGCCTGGCCCAAATTCTTCAAAATGGATCTCAGAAACCCCGGAGTACTCCTCAATCCAAGAGCCCAGGATCTCCTCACAATCCAAAAACACCACCCAAGAGTCCAGTTGTACCTCGCAGGAGTCCCAGTGCCTCTCCTCGAAGCTCATCCTTACCTCGAACATCTAGTTCCTCACCATCTAGGGCTGGACGACCCCACCATGACCAGAGGAGTTCGTCCCCACATCTGGGGAGAAGCAAGTCACCTCCCAGCCACTCAGGATCATCATCCTCTAGGAGGTCCTGTCAACAAGAGCATTGCAAACCCAGCAAGAATGGCCCAAAAGGATCTGGCAGCCTCCACCACCACTCAGCCAGCTCTAAAACTCCCCCAGGGAAGAGTAAGCCAGCCAGTAAACTCAGCAGATAAGGAAGGAAGTGGGCTGCATCTCTGGGAAAGGTGTGAGATCTTCTTCCTAGACCTGATGCATGTGTGTCCCTGTACTGTCTGTTTCAAACAATCAATGTTGATCTTCTCTTACAAAAGAAAGTGACATGATCAGTTATTTGATAAGAAGACATACGTACATACTAAGGAGTTACCTAGGGCAGGTAGGAAGCAGATCAGGAGTCAAATGCTTGAGTCCAGCAAAATCCAAAGGGAAGAAACTTGTTACAAGAGCTCTTTTTACAGCCGCCTTTGAAACAGAAAATTGAGGATAGGAAATAGAATGGGATTTTAAGTTATTTTGCCTAATTTGTTAACCCTCTACTCAAAGAGTATAGCAAAAGTGTTTGATATTTTTCTTTACAACTTCCTAATCTGGAGAGTCATTGTGCTGACATCCAAATATATAAGAAGCCTGTTGCCAGGAAACTAGTATTTGGGTATATTTGGTTTGTGTGCTTATTTAGTGAATCCACACCTTTCTTTCCATTCATTCCTAGTATCTTTTCCGGGTTTTACATTTTTTAAAATTAATGTTCCTTTCCTCTTATTTTAACAGTTCGCCCTAATAAAGGTTTCAGCAGCACACACTAATACTTTAAAATCCATTTGCCCTTATTTAGTCAAACCTTGCTATTTTCCTTTGAGCCACAATTTTTAACTCATATTTTTATCTCAAAAAAGAAAGCAATGTCCAGCTAGAGCTCTTTTGGGCAGGTGTGTTTGGAGAGGGACAGAGAGTGGGGCATCCCCTCGTACCTAACTACATCTCCTCCTGTAGAAGGAGGCTGACCAGAGGAGACAGCTCCCTTTATGTCCTCCCTGCGCGCTCTCTAGTGTCAGCCTTCAAGGTGGCACTAGGAAAGCACAGCACTTTGGAATGTGGCTTATGCTTTTAGAGATTTAGAAAGAAATTAAGTATGTTATTGAGGCTTATACTCTTCATATTTTACATTTTACACATTTAGTTATATACACTTAGCCAATAAGGAATGAATATCTGGGGAAATAAATTTAGGTTAAATAGTTTTCTTTCAATGTTTTTATAAATTGGTTCTTGTATTTTCTATGCTTGGGCTTCTTAGCCTGATCGCCACATAATCTCAATTTAAAGTTGTAAGGACAATCATATTTGTTCTATTCTCACTCTCTTTTTTAGCAAAATCAGGCAAATTAAAGAGTACCAGACTTTTTAAGTGGGCTGTTTGATGCCCTGTGAGTGTTTAGTATGATAAAAACCTTATTGAGGTAAGGGAAATTGATCTGCCTACTGGTGAAATCTGCCTTCTAACAAACATATACTTTCTCTTTGACCTTGTGTTGCTGCCAAACCTAAAACAATTGAATTTGAGGTAAGGGTGGATGGAGATGGAAGTGTATTTCTTCACTAAGTGAGCATGTTCCAATGCCGCATCCCAGCTGCCCTGATGCTGCACTTGTTTTCTGTGTTGAGCATTTTCAAAATTGGGACACTACACTGAGACATAAGGTCTCCCTTGAGAAATGTGGCATAGTGTGTAATCTAGTTTCTTTCCAGGTTCAAGCATTTCAGAGCAGTGCAGCAGATAAGGCACATTTACTGTTTGTCTGTTACAACTGGAGACTGACCCTTGTGTATTATATTGTAGAACAGTTGCTGCAATACTACTTGCATGTCTTTCATGGTAAATTATATAAATATTTATAAATATAGAGACATATGCTTATATAAATCCATTCTTTCTCATTCTGCATTTGTAATTTCAAGATCCTAGATGATGAGATTCCTTTTCTATTGTGTGCCTCATGTACACTTTGGCATTGCCTATCTTCATTTTCTGAATATGTTCTGGGTATGTGACACCTAAGATTCCTCTTGCCTTCCAGGTGCATAGTGCAACAGTTGGCAGTCCTTAACAAGCCAAGGTATAAGATACTTAATTTTCATTTAGAAAGTATTTTAATAGGTGAAATTTTAAACAGGATATGCTTGTAATACAGGCTCAAAGATTACTCCTGTTAGCCACAGAATTCTGTCCATATGGTTAGAGTGGATCAATGGGCATTATAATTATGGATCTGGCATCAGTTGATTTTTAAAACATTTCCTGAAAGTTGCTTCTTTCATGTCACTCTTTTGAATGGGAGTGGGGATGGGATGTAGGAGAATTAAGAAATTATCTCTCTTTTGTTACATTAGCTAAAGGATGCTAAAAGTAGTCAGCTTTAATATTGATTTTTCTAGTCAGAAATGTGCTAACAGTTACCACTGGGAAAGCTAATACAACCCAGACTTTTTTTCTGAATTTTTCTACTGACAGTCAAAACCCAGGGTGATGGCAGCATGACAGAGGATGTTTTCTGTTTTGGTTTGTTTTCTCCAACCTTCTAATGTGTTGCTTCCTTTTCTACATGTCATTAACAAACTCATCAAAGTCCAGAGAACAAATGGCCTCATTATGTGAGAATATTTTATTTTGCATGTAGGGAAAAGAGCCAACCAAAGATGTTTTTGCTCCGAAGAAAAGGAAATGAACTAATTATAATTTATTTATCGTAGGTCCATTTATTAAGTGCTGTCCTAATAATAGTGATTAGAAAACTGAGCCAGGTGGTGGTGGCGCACGCCCTTAATCCCAGCAATTGGGAGGCAGAGGCAGGCAGATCTCTTGAGTTTTGAGACCAGCCTGGTCTACAGAGTATGTTCCAGGACAGCCAGAGCTACACTGAGAAACCCTGTTTCCATCCCCGCAACATGAACACACAAAAGAGATTAATAAGCATAGTTCGTGCTTTTAGATGTTACAGTTCTTTCAGGTTAGAAATAGAAGTTGGCAACCTTAAGCCACACTTTTGGATCAGGAGTATAATTCAGAGAATCAAGCTTTTGTTTTGGTTTGGCTTTGTCAGTTCATTATTTTGAGAAATTTCAGCCACAGATCTCATCCAAATAAATGTAAACAGTTTGGCTATTTTACTTAAGGTGAGAACTATGAGCAAAGCTATAATGAAAGTAGTGTGAGACTGAAGTTAAATTATCTTTTGGAAAACAAGTACCTCCTGGCTTCCATCTGCACAGATCATTCACTCACACATGCCCTTGCCATGGTCCCTGGGATTATTTCAGTGGAGGAAAAAAAAAATGGACTTAGTTTCTAAAAATAGCTTAGTTCCTAATGTTGCGCCCAAATTTTATTACTGACTTTCAGGCTTTATGAATTGCGTGAAGTATTAAAATCATACCTAGTAATTTTGCACAGCCTAAATGCACTTGACTTCAATGGATATTGAACAGAGGAGGAAATTAGATCATGTCCAATTCAACATTAAGATACAGGTTTTAAGTCACCTTCCAATGAAGCTGTCTGCAGCCAGGCACTTATCTCCAGCCCTGGTACACAAGCTGGCCTTGCAGATTAGAGCACAGTTACTTTTAGGTTTTTAGTTGCATGATTTGCAATGAATGTTTTTGGTAAAAGTTGCCTAACAAGTTAATCAAGGCCTAAAAAACAAATAAGAGCAAAATGGTCAAGGGCCCACTATCATCATTACCTACTTTACATTATTTGCTCTTGCATACTAAGCCACTGTATGCTGACGTGGTGTTCTACATGTGCAGTATGTCTGTCTGTTTCACTCCTGGCCATTGTGGGAACTGAGGGGCTTCAGCTGGCACCGGAGATTTCTTCCCAGCCACAGATTCCTAGGCTACTGTTTCAATGATTGCATCAATTGTACAAAGTATACATTGCTGCATGTTTTATAACCCTAGGCCAGATAGCTAACTAAGTCACAATGAGATTTTCTACACCCAGTAACCTTGATGACAAACAGGTGCCTTTCTTCAAGGGCAGAAAATTTTACATTTCTACTCTTAACATTAGAAATTGGTGACAGGATCCACAATTTAGTGGCTTTAAGGAAAAATGCATCTTGAAAATGCTATCTTAAAATATATTTGTAGATAATCTAGATTTAGCCTTGGAGATCAAAGTTTTTCATGTTTTAAAAACCTGTTAGCCAGGCATGGTGGCTTATGTTTCTAACCCAGTTCTTGAGGGGCTGAGGTGGGAAGATGGGACTCTAAAGACAACCTCAACTTTCATAGGGAGTTCAGGTTCATCTGGACTAGAGTGTGAGAACCTGTCTTAAAAACAAAACAAAAATAAATTCTTTTTTAATTTAAGTTTTCATATATATATGAAATATACACATATATATATAGTGCATTGAGCATACTCCCGCTCATGCTTTTTTGTATCTCACATCTTCTGTCATGTTCATGTAAGGATTAAGTTGTTTGCATTCCCT
The DNA here is from genome assembly GCA_004026605.1 of Ondatra zibethicus. Lineage (NCBI taxonomy): Eukaryota > Metazoa > Chordata > Mammalia > Rodentia > Cricetidae > Ondatra > Ondatra zibethicus. The sequence goes on from PVIU01006597.1 coordinate 63,031, forward strand.
TTTTAAATATGAGCCTATTTCTTGTTTTGTATTGGGCTATTGTTTCTGGGGAGAGGTCATTTAGCACTTCTTCCACTGAGGTAATAGGTGAGTTAAACTACACTGTTTAACTTTCTTGAATTTGGTTTTATAGACAATATATTTGCAGAATAGCCACTTAGGATTTAATCCAAATGTGTTATAGGATTACAGCATGTAATCTATGCTATTGTGGTAGTCCTTACATGCCAACATATACCCAAGTCCAGAAGTCACTGTGGTGCATATTTAGACCTTTACTTACTATGGAAGGAAACTTATGCAGTTCCACGGCTTGGACAGTGTGGGAATTATGGTGCCTGGTATGTACCAAGTGCTTATCGGTACACCCCACTTCCCACCCTGAGCAAAACCTTACAAAGCTCTAGTGTGTATTGTGAGAATGTCAAAGTAAAGTGGAAACTCCTCATTAGGGATTTGCCATACTTTGGCCATTTCTCCAGAAATTTAACACAGTTTTGGAGCCTTTAGAATCTTGTTACCCAACATTGCTTGCCAGAACTGCAGGAAGAGGACCCCTAAAGTTCCTAGGGAACTCCTAAGTGTGGGACAAGAACCCCTATTCACTTAGAAGGGAATCTGGGTAAAATATGTAGGCTTTCAGTTAAGGTCTTCCTCTTGTGAGAGGATTTGCATCAGAAAATTAGAGACAAGATCATCTCGTGTTTTCACACAATCTCAAGATGCTAAATGGCAAAGATTTACTCAGTAATGACTTCAGGATTTGCTCTCTCACATAACAACTAATGCTCAAGGCATGTTTGAGGTAATGGGATTATCTTTCTATACTACACTCAAACCGTGGTTTTAAGAAACCCTGTAGCAAAAGTAAAGTGGCATTCCTTCCATTGCCCTTACAATGTAGCAAGCTTCTGCCCTCTCTAAGTGGGGGTGATAGTATCCACACTTTAGACTAGTGATGCTGACCTCTCTGGTACCTTCAGCTAGAGTTTCTAGACCAACATCAGGATGAATGGCAGATCTTTGAGACTATAGAATTACAGAGTTTGCTGATAACATAGTTTTGCACTAACAGTGGATAGGTTTATTTCTGTATAATTTAAAATTGTTTTGTATTATACACATGATTGTTCAACTAAAGACATTAGTAAACCTAGGTCTTATGTAAATTATCCTTGCCACATGATGCTTTTTAAAACTCTCATAAAACATGATTTAAGTCCTCAAAAATTCACTTGTATCATGAGCAAACTTAAGACTATGCCAGGTGTTTTTGCTCATCTACAGCAGTAAACAAGGCTACAGAGTTTGGCTATGATTTATTTTAGGGAGTTTGATGAAAAGAAAGCTTTGAGACTTTATTCAAAAATGTTCTTTTTGATTTGGTTTGGTTTTTTAAGACAAGGTTTCTCTGTTTCGCCTTGGGTGTCCTGAAACTAGCTTTGTAGAGCAGGCTGGCGTTGAATTCAGAGATCTGCCTGCCTCTGCCTATCGGAATGCTGGGATTAAAGGTGTACATTACTACCACACCTGGCTAAAATAGTTTCATTGAACTATTCATCAATTAGTGTAATTAGTTCTCTAAGTTAAAGACTTCAGAAATTGAAATACAGGAAAATAAAGGAAACATATCTTTTAAGACAAAGGAAGTGTAGCAATGGGCCACTCAGGACGTTGAAATCGGATTACCTACACTTGGTAGTCTGTGTCTATCATCCCAGCCAAGCAAAAATCTTAGATGAGATTGAATTAGATGGGTCGAGTACAAAGAACAGATCTGATGATCCTTGCTTGCACCACCTTTCTGTTCTCGGATTTACAGTTCTGATTTCCCTTTGACACCTTTCTTAAAATAGCACCTACTTCATCAGACAGTTTATCCACAAATTTAAGCAAAGGAGGCATGTCTGATTTTGTGTTAGATATAAATGTTAAGTTTATAAGCTATTATGGCAAATGTCATCAGATTTAGTCACAACCGGAATTCTCTTATTGGATAAGACAAATGAGTTAAATTACTTTAATCCGCTTTACTATCCTCCTCTTAAAGAGATGAGAAATTGCTCTTTGAAGTTCTTTTAAATGTATCGTGCTGTATTCCTTTCCCCTCCACACGTCTTCCCTTTATGTGTTTTTGCTCAGGCAACCAAGGGCAGAGAGCATTGAAAGAAAAACATGGAGTGCTTTTGTATAGGCCATCTGTACATAAAAGTGTAATTATTTATTTAATTTTCCCATTTGTACCATATTAAAGCTTTGTACAGTGTTTTAAGTTCTGTTTTAAAATTATTTTGTATTTTATTTTTATAATCTAGTAATAAAACATTCAGTACGCATGCAAACTTTAGTGCTGTTCGTGTGATGGTTTGGGTTCCAAAAAGTGGAAACATTTCCTAATCTACTAGAGTGTCACAGATCCAGTACAGCAAAATTGACAAGGACATCTGAGGCTAAGTACAAACAAGCTGGGTGAAACCAGGGCTCCCCGGTATGGATGGGGGTGTGTTCAAACTCTCCTGCCTACTGCCAAATTCTGGTATTGCAAGCACGAAACCCAGCACAGAAGTAAGCCTTAAAAGCTGCCTTTCCTTCTCCCTAGCAAACATCCGGGTTACCACTAGAGGGATTCCTGCTGTCACCAAGTGGGTCTTCCTTTGAAGGAGAGGAACACAGGGCAATTCACTGCTGCTTTTCTCAACCAGATTCCTATTTATTTATTTATTTACTTATTTATTTACTTATTTATTTATTTATTTTGGTTTTTCGAGACAGGGTTTCCCTGTGTAACTTTGGCTGTCCTGGAACTCACTCTGTAGACCAGGCTGGCCTCAAACTCACAGAGATCTGCCTGCCTCTGCCTCCCTAGTACTGGGATTACAGGCGTGCCCCACCACCGCTCGGCTGGATTTTTTTTTTTAAACCAAGGAGCAGCGTCCGAAAATCATATTTTTCAGAATAAGGGACCGACAGGAGATGTAGCCCAAGGGTTAACCAGCAAGTGGGGAGATGGTGCATAGGTGTAAACATCTGCAGAAATGCCTTTCTCTTAAGCTAATCGTGAATATGCTTGACTTCTCAAATACAAGAAGTTGAAATAGTCACCTGATGTAAACAATTTCATACAACGTATAAAGGAGTAAATACAAGTCTGAAGGACAATTCTGTGTGTAGGGTGTCATGGGGACATTTCATAAGGTTGTGATCTGAAGGTTTTTATGAAGATGCCTCTCAGCAGGTACTATGTACTAAACTGTCAGTTGATGGAGACCGCCTGAAAGCTTGGCCAGTGGTGAAAAGTCAGCCTCTTTGGGGGTGGGGGAGGTCAAAACAGAAGGTTACTCACGTAACTTTTTTTTGGTTGGGGAGAGAGTGAATCAAAAAGCTCTGTTGTCGGTGGCCGGAGGCTGGGTTTATGGCAGATGTGTGGTCTGATAGGCTGGTGTCTTAGAATTGTTCACTTTTTTTGCCTGGCCTCTCTTTCTGACTCGGGATCTCCGCAGAGCTGCGTCTGTCTCCTAGCAGCCCTGTCCAGGCTCACGCTGTTCCTGGGCAGGCAGTCAGGGCAGGGCCTCCGGCAGCCCCTCAGGCCTGCGCTGGCTGGACCGGTAGACTAGCGCCGAGAGCACCGAGAACCTTCCCGGACGGCCAGAGCCAGGCCCCACCCCGCAAGGCCCCGCCCCGCCGCCCAACGGTCGCTCCGGGCCGCCGGCTCCGCCCCTCCCGGCCGCCCGTGGCGCGTCTGCGCCTGCGCAGTAGCCTCAGAGCGCCAGGACCGGGATGGCGGCCGTTTTGGAGTCGCTGCTGCGCGAAGAGGTGCCGGTCGCAGCCGCCGTGCGGTGGATCGCGCGCAGCACCCCGAGTTCGGAGGTAACAGTGCCGACGCGCCTTCAGGCCTGTCTGGAATGCTCTTCCCGCGGGGGACGCTGCCTCAGTCCCTTCTCCCAGCCGGCCCTGGTTGACGGCCCGCGCCTAGGGCGCTTCTCTGGGCGCCACTGCTGGGCGCCCACCCTGCGGCCTGAGCGGCTGGCGGCCGAGGCTGTCAGCTGACCCTTTCGCCTCGCGACCTCTGCTTCTTCCCCAGGATAACTCCGAGGTGGCCGCTCTGAGCGCGCTTCGGCCTCTGCGGAAGGAATTCGTGCCGTTCCTGCTGAACTTCCTGAGGGAGCAAAGCAGCCGCGTCCTCCCGCAGGGCCCCTCAACCCCGGCCAAGACCCCGGGCGCCTCGGCCGCCTTGCCAGGGAGGCCGGGGGCCCCGCCACGGGGTGGCCGTGGGGCGCGCAGCCAGCTTTTCCCTGCGGCCGAGCCCCTCAACACCGCTGCCGAGGCGCCTCTGGCCCGCCGTGCGGGCCGCAGGCGGGGGCCGGGACCGGGGCTGTCCCGCGAACGAGGAGGCCGCGGCCCCGGCGGCCCGGAGGAGGGGGCCAGCGGCGAGAGCCCGCCCTGGGCCGGGGGCCGGAAGCCTCGGGGCTCAGGCAGTCCCGGCAGCCCCAGACACTCGCTCTCAGATCCGCCAAACCTCAGCAACTTGGAGGAGTTCCCTCCCGTAGGCACCGTTCCTCCCGGCCCTGCAGGGTGAGAGTCGGCCCTTATTGCAAGACATTCGCTAAAGCGGGGCTGGTCGCCCCACAGTAGAGCGTGCGATAGTTAGACTAAGAGGGAAGAAGTCACAGTGAGGGGCGGCGGGTGGGGGACAGTTGAAAGGGGCCCTACTGTTGTGGGCTGATGTGAGAAAAACCTATGATTACTCTCAGCAGGACGAAGCCTTCTCGAAGGATCAACCCAACTCCGGTGAGCGAAGAGCGGTCGCTTTCCAAGCCCAAGACCTGCTTCACCTCACCCCCAATCAGCTGTGTCCCCAGTTCCCAACCCTCAGCCCTGGACACTAGCCCTTGGGGCCTTGGCCTTCCCCCAGGGTGCAGAAGTCTGCAAGAGGAGCGGGAGATGCTCAGGAAGGCGCGGTATGGCTTTGCCGCCACCTGGGATATCAGCTTCCCTCTTGTGCGGGACTTGCAGGGATTTTTCCTGAACTTAATTTCTCCCTTGGGGATTCTGGGTTTGCTTCCTGGGCTCTTGATATCTTCTTGGCAGAACCTGAGTATGACTGTCGCTGGAAAGCCAGGCTGAGTAATCCTGACATCCTCTGTTCATGTAGCTCCACGCAGCTGCAGCAGTCACCTACCCCGGCCTGTCCCATCCCAGAGTTGGGGTCTCCCAACCCCAGTCGGACAGGAAGCCTCACAGCAGAACCTGCTGACCCAGCCCGAGTGTCTTCTCGACAGCGCCTGGAACTGGTAGCCCTTATCTACTCCTCGTGCATTGCTGGTGAGTAAGAGCAGAGGGAGCTGTGGTAGATATGCTTGCCAACACATAGATCCTTGGTTGTCAGTGGTGCCCAATGTTATGGCTTTTTTTTTTTTTAAATATCTAGAGAACCTGGTACCAAACCTTTTCTTGGAGCTTTTCTTCGTCCTTCAGCTCCTTACTGCCCGGAGAATGGTGGCCACCAAGAATAGTGACCTTGACTCAAGTCAGGGCACCCTAGGTCAGTAAGCAAGTCTCATTTTGAGAACTGAGGTTTGCAGGTGGGATAGTTCTAACTAACCATTTGCTGTTGTCCTAGATCCCCTGGAAACGCCCCTGTTTCAGAGCATTCATGACTGTGTCTTCTTTGCGGTACAGGTTTTGGAGCACCAGTTTCAGTGAGTTTTCCTAGCTGAGGCGGTGTGCTTAGTCTCTTGTCTGTCTTCTTCTAGCCATTCGGGATGCATGATTGTGCTTAACATAGATACAATGGCCCTAGACCTTTTTCACCTATTTTCTGGTTGGTTGGTTGGTTGGTTGGTTCGTTCGTTGGTTCTTTTGAGACAGAGTCTTACTATGTAGCCCTTGGCTGGCCTTGAACTCCCTATGTAGCCCAAACTAGCCTGGAACCTGCATAGATTTGCCATCCTCTGCCTCTCAAGTACCTGGAACATTTAATTTTGTGTCAAGGCTATGAGTTTCTCCCTTAAAGAAATTAAATAGCTGGGTCTGGTGCCACACCTGGATTGCAAGTTAAAAGACCTGCCCAGGTTGCAAAAAATGCAAAACCAGCTTTGAATCTTAGTGAGATATAGTCCCAAATAATAAATACCAAAGGGCGGGGGGGGGGGAAAGGGCCTAAGTATATAAATCAGTGGAGCGCTTGCCAGCCATGTGGAGAGCCCAGTATAACATGAAAAAGAATAGTAATAATTAGACATGGCGACTGACGTATGTTTATAGCTATGTTTATGTTCCTAGATTGCTCTCTTGATCTCAGCTCTATGAAGTCTTATTCTTCACCCTTTACCTTCATCATTAATCCTTAACTTATAACCTTGCCATACATACTTAGGCTTAAACACTGCCTTGCATGTCAGGTGTACTTTGTGCTTGTAGCCTGTATTCAGTCTCAGTCATATGTGCTCCTGTCTTTGCAGGGTTCTCTCCTACCTGGACAAAGGGACCTTGAAACTGCTGGCTGAGAATGAGCGGCTGATGTGCTTCTCTCCAGCTCTGCAAGGCCGCCTTCGAGCTGCTTATGAAGGCAGTGTTGCCAAGGTAGTCACCCCACTTAGGTTCCAGTAGCCTAGACATTTTGTAAATTCAGACAGTCTTCATGGTGCTGTCAGGTGGGTTAACTGGACAAGAATAAGGAGTAAAGTCTTCTAACATGATTACAGCAGGTCTTATTCCTAATGTTGTTGGCATGTTTTAGGTCTCTCTGGTGATACCACCCTCTGCTCAAGCTGTCTCCTTTCAGCCAGAAACTGACAATCGTGCCAACTTCTCCAGTGATCGAGCCTTTCATACTTTTAAAAAACAGAGGTGAAAAGAAAGGGGACTTGTTGAGGAGGGAATAGAAAGCAGTTTACTGTCATAGAAGTAGGACTTAGGCACTAAAAGTGGTGGGTTAGTACTGTCAGGCCTTTTCTGACAGTCATCATAAAGCCTGTTGGCTTCATTCTGTTTCATGTCCACAGACCTGAATCCCTGAGCTTAGCCAACCATCTTAGGGTCAACTTTCCCTGTCCACAGATGCCTATGATGTGCTGCTGCTGGGTCTGTAACATACCATCATGTAGAGAACTATGGAGGTTAAGGATGGGCTGTGGGTAGGCCTATCTTAAACCTTCCAAGCAAGGGAAAGTGCTGTGGGAAGTGGGTGAAAGGCAACGGGGATTCAGCTGATCAAGCATGCATATCTTTCAGGGATGTGTTCTATGAGGTGCTTCGAGAGTGGGAAGATCACCATGAAGAACCCAGCTGGGATTTTGAGAAGGGCTTGGGTAGCAGGATCAGGTGGGTGCTCTGCCCTTGCTCAGTTTGTCTTCTTGCTCTGACAGTGAGCAGCAACCCAGTGATGTTTAGGGTGATTGTTGGGAAACTTTGCCCTGTGTCTTCCTCAGTCTCTAGTTGTTGGTAACTACCTAGATGAAAAAGGATTTCTCTCTCTAGCTTCTCACACTCAGTGGCAAATGCTTGGGAAGGGACAAAGCTCATAGATCCAGGCTGCATAGGCAGATGACCAGGTTGTTGACCAGGTGTCTTCTGTCCTTGTCTCCCTCTCACATTGATCATGGAGTTCACTGTCACTGAGCATGGCCTGAAGATCTGAGGGGGCATTTCCTGGTGGCTTAAGTCTGTCTAGCCTGGAGGAATCTTGGTGGTGAAGGGAACACATCTTCTGTGTGGGCCTCCTGGCCATCTTCAGTAAACAGCCAGAATATGTTGTTTATCTCCTTCCCATGCGCTGTATATCTGCCCCTTACTCCTCAGAGCCATGATGAGTCAACTGTCAGCAGCCTGCAGCCACAGCCACTTTGTCCGGCTTTTCCAAAAACAGCTTCTCCAGGTAACAACTGCAGCAGCAGCCAAAAGATGTGGGCAGCTAGATCAAGGCTAGCAGTCTGGACCAGGTGGACCACCTGCTAGATTCTGGCTTAATTTAAAAGGATTTCTACTTTTGGTAGTTCAAACTGCCTTCTCTGACCTCATGCCCTTACCTAACCTCTCAACTACCATCCCTTTCTTGACTTGTGCTAAGGTACTAAGAGAGCTTAAATAGTCAGGATCTTTTCAAATCCTACTTCTAGTGACCTGAGGTAAATGCTTGCTTTGTAGTTTCTGTCTCTTCTCCTTTCAGTTAAGAAGATAAACCCTCCATAGTGCTTGTTACTTTCTTTCATACCCAAGGTCTTAACTCATGCTAGGCAAGTGTTTCCCACTGAGCTATATCCTAAGCCCATTTTTTCCTTACTTTGTTCAGTCTGTCTTATGAGTTTTTTGTTTTTGTTTTTTTAATCTCTCTCCTCCCTTTGGACATCTCAGATGTGTCAGAGCCCTGGCAGTGCTGGGGGATCCGTCCTGGGTGAAGCTCCAGATGTGTTGAATATGTTAGGAGCTGACAAGTTGGGACGGTTGCGGCAGCTCCAAGAACGCCTTGTAGCCCCTCAGAGCAGCGGGGGACCCTGCCCACCCCCCACCTTCCCAGGCTGTCAAGGCTTCTTCAGGGATTTCATCATGAGTGCCAGCAGGTAAGGGTCTCCTGTGTCTCACCAGGAGAAAGACTGAAACCAGGAAAGGTTTGGTTTCCCCAGAGGGCAAATCATTGGACATGTCTGGAAGTGATTTCTGTGTTCTATCATTTATATTTCATGCACCCACATAGGTAATACCATTGTCCTTTAGCCTCCCCATCTTCCTTGTGAGTCCTCTCTGGGGTACCTCTTCTAATCACTAGTTCTTTTTCTTCTTTTTTAACATATTTCAGTGATTTTTATTTTATCTTTTGCTCTTCCCCCACCCAAGCTTCCATTTTAATCAACATCTTATGGATAGTTTGAGCTTGAAGATTCGGGAACTCAATGGCCTTCCCCTGCCTCAGCATGAGCCTGGTGATGAAGATGGGGAGTCAGATGTGGATTGGCAGGTTAGAAAACAGAATAAGGGAGACGATGGGGTCTGATTGAGGAGGGAAAGGATATATGTTTAAGGGAAACTTAATGGATTTTAAATTGTTCTAGAAGACTTATCAAAGGACATTGTTTCACTTGATTCTTTATGCAGGGTGAAAGGAGGCAATTTGCTGTAGTGCTTCTTAGTCTTAGACTTTTGGCTAAATTTCTGGGCTTTGTGGCTTTCCTACCATACCGAGGACCTGAACCACCCCCAACCCGTGAACTTCAGGACTCTATTCTGGCCCTCAGGAGCCAGGTGAGTGCATGGGAGATCTGGGTAAGGAGGACTGGGTAGACCTGCAAAGTGTGGAGGCTGCCTGGTCTCCTTGGCTATTCTAGAAACCTGGCAGGTTAGAGGGTGGTCAGCCCCTTTCAAGGGCCTGCTCACTAACAAAATCCTGGCTTTCTCAGGTCCCTCCTGTCCTAGATATACTAGCTTTGCTGCAGCAGGGGTTGTGGGCCCGCCGGGCAGTACTCACTGTGCCCTGGCTGGTGGAGTTCCTCTCTTTTGCTGACCACATTGTCCCCTTGCTGGACTACTACCGGAGTGTCTTTACTCTCCTGCTGCACTTACATCGGTGAGTAGAACAAGACTTATTTGCATAGCCCTGTTACTTATCAAGAGGGCCTAGAAATCTATACGTCTTTGTGGTTCTACAGCCGTAACAGCCTCAGGAGAGGCAGGACTGTGACAGTTATTTTCCATTCCCTTGGTCCTTCCATCAATCTTTTGGCCTAGCAAAGAAGGATGTGAGGTGCAAGTCTCACTGAGATCCTGTTTGTCTTCTCAGTAGTAGTGTGATTTCGGTCTGCTTTTGCGAACTCCCTTCCCAGTGATAGCTTTTATTTACTCCCTTCTATCCTTGGCACAAGTCTGTTTATATCTTCTGTTTACCTTTTAGGAGTTTGGTCTTATCAAAGGAGAATGAAGGGGAGATGTGCTTCCTGAACAAGCTGCTACTGCTTGCTGTCCTAGGCTGGCTTTTCCAGGTAGGTAGGATGGGCTGGATAGGGTAGTGGGTGACTGCTGTGGCAGGGCAGGAAAGCTGTAGAGTCTGAGCAAGGCAGGGACAGAAAAGGAAGGTTCTGAGAGGGATGGGTATTGCTATGGCTTCAGAAGACAACTTGCTTGACCCGAGGCCCCAGTAGATGAGAAAGTATGACAAGTCTCAGAGTGACAGCGGAGCTCTAACTGCCTTCTTCTTACCAGATACCAACAGTTCCTGAGGATTTGTTCTTTCTAGAAGATGGTCAGGTAGATGCCTTTGAGGTGGACACGGCTACTTCAGAGCATGGTTTGGTGAGTGTTGGGGGTCGAACCAGGGTCATGTGAATCCCAGGAACTATTTAATTAGATAAAGGCCCAGCAGGGGACAAGCTAGGAAAGACTCCCATTTCTGTGCATTTGTGAGGAAAGGGTCACTGCCTTCCCCTTCCAAACCTGGCTTGTTCTTCCGCAGGATAGTGTGCCTGTTGTGGACCAGCAGCTGCTGTATACCTGCTGCCCCTACATCGGTGAGCATTCGTCTCCCCTATGGTCAATGCATGTCTTATCATGGACACCCAAGAAGACCTGACTCCTTAGCACATTGCTCTGTTCTTAGACTCTCTGGGCACTTCATCCTCTTTGTTCCATAAAGGCTATGGTGTTTGGGGGAGGGGGCTGGTAATTTTGGAATTAAGACCTTTGACTCCTCTACAGGAGAACTCCGGAAACTGCTTGCTTCCTGGGTTTCAGGCAGCAGTGGGCGGAGTGGGGGTTTTGTGAGGAAAATCACTCCCACTACCACCACCAGTCTGGGAACCCTGCCTCCCAAGACCAGCCAGGGGTTGCAGGTAAGGGCAAAGGGTAGGGAAATGGGGAGGCAGTTGGTGAGGGAGGCAGAAGGGAGCCCTCATGGTACTACTACTTCTGTCTCCACCTCCTGCCAGGCTCAGCTTGCCCAGGCCTTTTTCCACAACCAGCCACCCTCCCTGCGCAGGACTGTAGAATTTGTGGCAGAAAGAATTGGATCGAACTGTGTCAAACACATCAAGTAAGAGTGGAATGAGAGTCCTAGTCTTTTTTTTTTCTAAAGACTTTTTTATGAATTATTTAACTTTATGTGCATTGGTGTGAAGGAATCAGATCCCTTGGAACTAGATTTACAGACAGTTGTGAGCTGTCATGTGGGTGCTGGGAATTGAACCTGGATCCTCTGAAAGAGTAGTCAGTGCTCGTAACTGCCAAGCCATCTCTCTAGTCCCCAAAAGTCCTAGTCTTAATCTCTTATCATTTTCTTCCTTTAAATTCTTAGCACCTAATTGTCAAACTGAGCAAATTCACCTGGGGGAGTCAAGAGGCTGAAATTATATCCTTTGAAGGGCATTTTGACCAAATTTCTCTGTTTGCAACCCCTTTCCTCTTAACCCGGCTAACTGCCCCCCCAAACCTTGTTCTCTCTGATAAAGGGCAACACTGGTGGCAGATCTGGTGCATCAAGCCGAGTCACTTCTTCAGGAGCAGCTGGTGACACAGAGAAAGCAAGGAGGAGACCCAGCCCAGCTTTTGGAATTCTTGTGTTCTCAACTGTGCCCTCATGGGGCTCAAGCATTGACCCAGGGGCGGGAGTAAGAACTGTCAATCTGTTTGACCCTCCTAATCTCCTGAAGTAGTCTCCTCTTGGTTTTTGTTAGCTTTTTGTTTGGTTTTTGGTTTTTTGAGACAGGGTTTCTCTGTAGCTTTTGGAGCCTGTCCTGGAACTAGCTCTTGTAGACCAGGCTGGCCTCGAACTCACAGAGATCCATCTGTCTCTGCCTCCTGAGTGCTGGGATTAAAGGTGTGCGCCACCACCGCCCGGCTGGCTTTTTGTTTCTTGAGACAAGGTCTTACTCTAGTCTAGGCTGACCTGACCCCAAAGTCCTAAATGCTGAGATTATAGGCACGAGCTACCACACCCAGCTTCCATTAGATTTTTTTTTTCCTGTCCTTTTACATCCCTCTTGTTCCATTTCTTTTCTTTCCACCCCTTCTTTGCTCTGATCCCTTTTCTGAAGGCTTATGTCTTTGGGTACAAAGTCCAGATATTAAATTGGAAGAGTGTGTGTAATGTAGGGCTAATGGGTGGGTTTCTCCTTCCTCCAGCATCTGTTGTAGGGCAGGAGAATGGACAGCACTTCTTTCTGAGATAGAGTTTCCAGGTCATAGGCCTGGTGTTCTTGGGCATTTACTTTGTAAGTCAGTCTACAGTATCTAGATGTTGACCTCCTCCTGTCTTTTCTCAGGTTTTGCCAAAAGAAGAGTCCCATTGCTGTGCGAGCACTGCTGCCAGAAGAAACTCCAGCTGCTGTACGTAGGAAGGAAGCCTGCAGCTAGCAGGCCAGTAGGCATGCATGCATGTGCACATATGTGTACGCATGCACCTGTGTGAGGCTGCTGTAGGGTAGAGTGGGTCTTGAACTGTAGCATCTAATGTTGTACCCACCTTCCCAAATCCCTGACTCAGCAGTCCTTCTCTGCCACAGGTTCTAAACAGTGCAGAGAACATTGCTGTGGGTCTCGCAACAGAGAAAGCCTGCTCTTGGTTGTCAGCCAACATTACAGGTGAGGTCTAGGAAAGGAGTGACTGAACCCGAGTTTTTAAAGGTGGATGGGCAGGGTATTGAGCAGTTTGTGGGAGATTAGGTGAGGCAGTTAGAGCCAGTGAAAGGTGTGGGTTGTCATGGCAAGCCCATGCGAGAGGACACTCTAGTGACTCCATTCTTGTTCTCCCTCTGCCTGGCAGCGCTGATTAGAAGGGAGGTGAAAGCAGCCGTGAGTCGCATGCTACGAGCCCAGGGTCCTGAGCCAACTGCCCGGGTGGAGCGGAGGGGCTGCTCCCGAGCCTGTGAGCACCATGCTCCCCTCCCCTCCCACCTCATCTCCGAGATAAAAGTACACAGCTACCCTACTCCCTTTGGCTTTCCCACTTCCTCTCCCTGCTGCTTATTTCTTTTTTTCACATTGGCTTCAGGATTTGTATAGAAGCTTTGTGTGTTGTCTGGCTGGTTTCTGTTTCTTGCCATACTGAATGGGATTACATAGAGCAAAGCTGAATTGGTTTTCCTAAGAATTTTGTTCTAGAATCACCCCAAAAGTTAGATCTAAAGGGTTGTCTTTTGAGACAGGCTACTACTATGTAGCTCTGGCTGGCCTAGAACTCACTGTGTATACCAATTTAACCTCAGACGTACAGAGATCCACCTATGTCTGCCTTCCCAGCACTGGAATTAAAGGTGTATGTCACAACAACAGGCCAGATCTAAAGTTTTTAACTAAATGCATCTTATATATGTGGTAAAAATGGCTGTAAAGTATAGTGGAAAAATTTGGGGGGCGGGGCATTTCAGTGTCTGGATGTGGTTTCTGTACTATTCTTCCATGTGGGAGATAATGCTAGCTATTAAGCATAAACTATCCATTCTAATGGATAATGAGACTTGGATTCTCAGCTATTCTGGAGGCTGGGGCAGGAGGATCACAGAACTAGGCCAGTCTGGTCAACTTAAATAAGACTGTCTTAAAAATTTATAAAATAAGTAGATAGTGTAAGCTTTACATATTATCCCTTGGTATAGGGGTGGGGGACTGACTCTATAGAGGAAGAATCAGCAAAAAAAAAAAAAAAAAAAAAGGTCCAAAATGATTTGGTTTTGTAAATAAAGTTTTATTGAATGCAATCACATCCATTTGTTTATAAAACATCTGTGACTGCCTTTTTGATACCAAAGCAGAGATGAATGGTTGGAGCAATATTTAGGCTTTGAGACTCCCAAGGACAAAAGTACTATCTAGTGGTCTGGGAATAAAGATGTAGAATAGAGACTAGAAAGCAAAGTCCATTGGTGGGGACTATAGGAAGGAGAGGGAAAGGTGTCAAGCTAGATAACACTTCTCCATATGCAGAAGATTTCTATTTTGAGATGTCTGAGAAGGTGTTAAGACTCTAGATAGGACAGTTTCTCTAATGTTTTAAGATGCCTTCTGGGAACTGGTTAGATAGTTTTGTCTCGAGGTGAGTAACATTTTTGGAGCTCTCTGGCATCACACAGTCTGTACTTATCACTTCATCTACTTCCCGGGTTGTCCTCATAATTGTTTATCCTAGCTGTGCTATACTGCCTGAGCCTTAGCCGTAAGAACACCTTGACCCAGTTGCTTCACCCCCTTGGGCTCTGTTTTCCTTCTGCCTCTCTCCACCGGCTGGTTTCCATCCCAAACCAAGTTTCTGTCAGCCTGGCATAAGGTCTCAACACTGCTCTCTACAGGATGTGCTCTCCCTGGCTGCGGGGCCTCGGGACCCTGAGGAGGGAGTTTCCCCAGAGCATCTGGAACAGCTCCTAAACCAGCTGGGCCAGTCACTGCGGTGCCGCCAGGTGAGATGTGGCATGAGCCACATTGGCTCAGGGCCAGTCCTTAGACTCTTAGTAAGAATGATGTTCATGTCTCCCCATTTTCCCCTATAGTTCCTGTGCCCAACTGCTGAGCAGCATCTGGCCAAGTGCTCTGTGGAGTTAGCGTCCCTCCTGGGTATGGATCTTTTTCCATCAAATCCCTCATGCCACATTCCTCAAACCCCAAGGTTGGGTACAAACAAGATTAAGAGCATAGGGCATGCTCTTCTGCCTCCATTTAAACTGTCTTTCTCTTCCTGTAGTTGCAGACCAGATCCCCATCCTAGGGCCCCCAACACAGCACAGGCTAGAGCGAGGACAGGCTCGAAGGCTTCTGCACATGCTGCTTTCCTTATGGAAGGATGATTTCCAGGGGCCAGTTCCACTACAGCTTCTACTCAGCCCAAGAAATTTGGGGCTTCTGGCAGATACTCGGCCAAGGGAGGTAAGTCAGGCACAGGTCCTCTGTCTGTAGTTTTGGTTTCTTTTGGGGTGGGAGGTTAGATATATTTTATGTGTATGAAGTTTTTGCCAGCACGCATGTATGTGTACTATGTCCATACGTTTTGGGATCCCTTGGAACGAGGGTGGCTATGAACTACCATGTCGGTACTGAGAATTGAACTTGCCAAACAACAAGCGCTCTTAACCTCTGACCATCTCTCTAGGCCCATGTGTATGGATTTTCAAATAGGATTTCACTCTAGTCCGCAGCATTCTTCCTGCCTCTGCCTCCCAGGTGCTGATTACAGATGTGAGCTACCATGCCTACCTAGCTCCTCCACTCATGTTGTGTGTTAAGGGGATTCCGTTATGTGTGGGGCTGTACTTGTTAGTGAGCACTGTTCATGCTAAATCTGAAGGTCATTAATTGGATAAAATAAGAGGGTATTGGGCTTCTAGAATTTTCCTATCTCTGGCTCCCCCAGCACACAGGTTTCCAAACGCAGGCCATTGTGTTTGCACATCAGGCACTTTACTGAGCTCTCTCTTCATCCCTGCAAGTCATGTTCTTAACATTGTTCAGTGCTTCATCCCAATGTTTTTGTTTTGTTTTTTTTAGACAGGGTTTCTCTATGTAGCTCTGGCTGTCCTGGAACTTGCCCTATATACCAGGGTGTTCTCGAACTCAGATGTCTGCTTGACTCTGCCTCCTAAGTGCTGGGTTTAAAGGCATGTGCCACCACCACTGCCCAGGTGCAGCAAGTGCCTTAACAGCATGCCGAGCCATCTCTCTAACTCCAGCTCTGTCTTTTCTCTTGGGATTACTGTTCAGTCCTCAGTCCCAACTGTTAAGAGTACTATACTGTGTGTGGTCTTGACAACTTTTGACCTTTTCTGTGGTGTTTTGCAGTGGGACCTGCTACTGTTCTTACTCCGGGAGCTGGTAGAAAAGAATCTCATGGGACAGCTGGAGATAGAAGCCTGTTTGGGCAGCCTTAATGAGGCCCAGTGGCCAGGGGTAAGGAGTCTTAATCTCTTTGTCTTATATGAAGAAAGAAAATGTCTCATTTGTCCTAAAGATTGCCTATGTAGCCCAGGCTAGCCACAAGCTTGCATTCCTTCTGCTTGCTGAGTGCTGGGATTTCAGTTGTGGGCCTATCATAGCTGGCAGCTACATGCATTTTTGCCAAGTGTTTCCAGTATTGGGTTTGATCTGTGTGGCTACTTTGCGAGACTTAGAAGACCAAAGGAGAAGGACAATTGGAAAGCAGCACAGCACAGTGAATATTCGGGATTTGAAAGTCAGATTTCAGCTTATGTTTAAAATGTTCTTGTGATTGAGAGCAAAACAGTATCCATAAAATAAGATTAAGACTTTGTGCCTCAGCTTCCTGTCAGAGTCCTCTTTCCCTGCTAGAACTTAAGCCTTAGCTTGCTAGTCTGGGAGGTTTCTATTTTTTTCATAGAAGGCATTGGGTGAAATACCTGGGTTGTCAGTCTCTCCACTGTCTGTGAGAGCTTGTTTGGGACTTACCTTAGAAAGGGCAGACCATCTAGAATTCTTTTCTCTTAACCTTTCTACTTGTTTCAGGACTTCTCAGAGGAATTATCAACACTATTTCGCTTGTTCTTAGCTGAGCCCCATCTGCTAGAACCCCAGCTAAGAGCTTGTGAACTTATGCAACCAAACCGTGGAACAGTGCTGGCCCAAAGCTAGGGCTGGGAAGCAGCCCTCTTGGGCATGACTCCAGAACCTGCCTCCTGTGCCTCAGAAGGAGGCTCAAGAGCCCACTGCACGCCTTGCTGGGGCAAGAGTGGCCATACCTGTAATCAGGCTTACAGCTTCTAAGTGAAGGAAGTGTGTAGCTGCAGAGCATCCACAGACAAGGGCCTCAACACCTGCAGTCTAGAAGGAGAATCAGATTCAGAGTCACAGTGGAAAAGCCTGGACTCCAATCTTGGAGCAGAAGGAAGGCTGGCGTTTCTTGTTTGGATGCTAAATGAAATGCATGTGTACTGGTCAGTGCATTTCAAGCCTGAAGTTGCTGCTATTCCAGCATTTCTTAAAACTTACTCTAAGAAATCTTGATAGGCAAAGGACTGCTTTACTTGTGAGAAAGTTAACAAAACATGGATTTGGAAGTCTACATTTTCTCACCTACAGAAGCTGGACTGTCACCCTACCCCCAAATATTGACAGCCTATTAATAAGGTAGGACACACCTATGTGAAACTTGGTCTTACGTGGACCTTCATCTCTTTGCAGGGACTTAGTTCTCAGACCAAGCATGGTGTAGAAAATTAGGGGTTTGGGGTCTTTTATAAATAAAACTTTTAACAAGGTCTTGATGGCTATTTTCCCCTGCTTTTATCCCCTTTCTGAAAGCAGGCCTTGTGCACTGCAGTGAGTGAACTGCCTTTTCTCTTCATGATGCTTGCATTCTTTCATGCTGAGACCCAGTCTTAGAGATACAATCTGCTATGAACTATTGCCATCTACTATCGACATATTCCCTGCTGCCTAGGCTGGCCCACATGGCTGGTAGCTTTGGTGATATCTGTATTGTTGACCCTGGAATGTCTGATTTATCTCAGAACTTACTTCTGACCAAAAGCAGTCTTCTGGGTTATAGTTGTCAAGACCTCGTTTCTATAAATGGGCAGGTGATTTCTAAAAACTTATTTTATTGCACTTAGCATGCCTGCACATAAGTGCTATGGCACACTTCTAGGGGTCAGAGAACTTCTTGGAGTCAGTTCTTCCACCACGTGGATCCCAGGGCTTAAATTCAGGTCATCAGGCTTGGCACCAAGCCATTTTGATAGCCTCTGGAATCATTGATTTTAAGAAAGAAGACAGTATTTTGATAATGTGCTTTATCCCTAAACAATAGTGGGCTTTTTGTTTTGGGAGTAAGACTTGGGCTTTAATGGAAGTATCAGAAGGTTCTCAGTGATAAATAACTCTTGAAGCCACATGTAAAATATTTGCATGCAGCATATCTTAGTTTGCTGTTGTCAAAAAGGCTTCTGACCTAAGGAAAGTTAAGCTTCTCTAAACCTAAATTCACTTACCCATTGGTGTATCGTCTCCTTCCCTTAACTCCTTTTTATTTTATATATAAAAAAAGATTTATTTATTTAATGTACATTGGGGTTTTCCTGCATGTATGTCTGTGTGAAGGTGTCTGATCCCCTAGAACTGGAGTTATAGATAGTTGTGAACTGCCATGTGGGTGCTGGGAATTGAACCTGGGTCCTTTGGAAGAGCAGCAAATGCTTTCAACCACCAAACAGCCCCCCCTTAACTCCTTTAAAATGCTTGAGCATCAGAGTGTTTTTCCAGGTCTAGGATTGGGCCCAAGGGCCTTGCCTCATACATTAACCACAAACTTAGACTGCTCAGTTCTGTCAGTACTGGTATCAAGCCTAGGGAATTACTCTACCACTGAGCTTCAAGCCCAATAGACAGTCATAAAATTTCTTTTTCTCTTTCTGTTCTTAAAGGTCGGTATTATAAGGGTGTGGTTGAACCATAGCCCTGCCCCAGAAAGCTGCGAGTCCTGCGAGTAGGCTAACAGCCAATTCTTACATTGTTTGGGAAAGCCTGCTGTTCACATTGCAGGACTCAGCTATGAAGCAAGCCTTAAGGTGCACGCAGAGAAACTTGATAAAGACAGGCAGCTAATGAGCTAGATAGGGGACTAGTCATTCTCCTTTCTGTACATAAGTGCTCTTTTTGGGGATATCTGATTAACTCAAAACTTCCTTCTAACCAAAAGCAGTCTTCTGGGTTATAGTAGGTGATAATTGTATTGTGTGTTCTGTGGACCAGTAGCCATGGCACCTGGGACGTTCTAGAGGTAAAATTACTCAGCTCCCAACCTGGCCAGGAATAGGTTCGGCCTGGAGTGATTCTCATGCTCTCCAAAGCCTGACTTAGCCTTTGTCTTTTGCAATAGGATCAGTGCAGGTCCACAAATATGGAAACATGCTGTGGTCAACCGTTGCTTAATACATAATGGCATAGTGTTACAACTACATCTATCTTCTTAAATAGATTCTTGGGGTTTTTTTTTCCCCTCCTGTATCCTTTAAATTTAATATAAGTTATCTTGAAATGATTTAACTATGTATAAATAATTACAAGAAATTTTTGCTTGAATATCTTTTGATCTATGGTTAAATGGATGGATGTGGGACATGAAGCCACAGAGAGTTGACTATGTGACAGATGGTTTACCATCTTATGCTAGATAGCCAACCTATTCCGATTCCTACAGTTGCTGAACTCATAGGAAATACCAGCACATGCATGTAAGCAGAAAATCTCAACTCTGGACCATAAGTAGATATTGCCATCATGACCCTCAAGGATTCTTTTTTTTACCCCCTTTTGGTTTTTCCAGATAGGGTTTCTCTGTATAGCCCTGGCTGTCCTGGAGCTCACTCTGTAGACCAGGCTGGCCTCGAACTCACAGATCCAACACCTCTGCCTCCTGAGTGCTGTGATTAAAGATGTGTACCACTACTGCCCGCATATTTTTTGTTTTGTTTTAAACAAATATTCTGACTTTTTTCTGTCAGTAGTCTCAGTAAGGCACTTATATGAAAAGAGGCAGAAGCAGAAACTAAGAATGATGGCTCATTGTCTTTAGTTTAGGACTTGGAAGTTTTACAATATTCAGTTGGTAATATAAATTCTATAAGGGATTAGAAAAATCGTGCAAAGAAGTTTACCCTTTAACCATTCTTCTATCTCCATAAGAGTACCCTTTTCCACCAAAGACTTTGAGTGACAGAAATAGATGAGTTTTTTGTTTGTTTGTTTGTTTGTTTGTTTTTTGAGACAGGGTTTCTTTGTGTAGTCCTGGGTCTCCTGAAACTAGCTCTGTAGACAGAACTGCCTCTGCCTCTTGAATGCTGAGATTAGAGTGTACACCACCTTCCAGCACTAAAAGTAAATTTTTTATCCCTACCATTTCCGGATGAACCTGGAACATCTTCAGTGTTCAGTCAGGCCAAGAGTCAAGATACAAGAAAACAATCCTCCTTCCATTCTCTCATATTAGAACAGTTAAACTCAGTACTTAAAAAGATAGTTCAATAGTTATTTTTTGTTGCTTGAGATAGGATCTCTTGTATCCCAGACTGGCTACCTAAAGGTGATCCTGAACTTCTACTACCAGAGTGCTATAGGCATGTGCCACCACACCCTACTCAGTAGATTTATATAAAAAGTAGGTTCCAGGTGTGGTGGCTCATAATCCCAGCATTTGGGAGATTGAGGCATTGTGTTGGCATAAGGTCAAGGCCTGCTGGAAATTAATCTCTCCAGGCAGTCTGTTTGAAATCCCTTTTACCATGTCAGCAAGTAGCATGTAGCTCCTCCTACCTGTTACTGGTCTTCAAGCCCACAGTTGCCTCCCATTGTACTGAGCTCAAGCAAGACTAACTGTACCAGTAACACAGAGTGACCCAGTAAAAGTAGTGTGTACGCCCGTAGGTAAATATGAATAGTAAAGCATTTGTAAACACTTGGTGAGAGAAAACAATTCTCAATCAGACTTTGGTTTGTGCAGTTGATTCTTTAAACTGGTTTGATCCTTTCTGTCACTCATCACAAAATGGAGATGAATGTTGGAGGCAGATTCAGAGCACCCTTGGCTAGTGCTTGCCTGCCAAGGAGGCACCTTGCCAAGGCACTGCAGTCCCCAGCTCTGCAAACTATACTTTTTCCAGTCTTTGATTGGTGTGTTGTTGAGTCCCAGAGGCAGGAAATAAAGGTGAGAAGTCCTAAATGTGAATTGAGTTTCATTGGACAGCCAGGGCCAGGAAATTCAGGTTGCTCACTCTTCAGAGGTAACTAAGTACTAAATACTGATTTTGCTGGCAATGTTGGGCTGATGCCATTTGTATAGTTGGCTACCACAGGCAGCCTGGGCTCTTCTTGCCTCAGGATATCAAAGCAGCTATAGAGTCTCAGGTGTTCTGGGCCTACATCTCAGCAGCTATCTCCACAGCCCAATGCTAACTACCAAGGAAGGATGCCAGCTTGGCCACAACCAGCGGCTGCTGTTTGATAAAGGAGTTCAGAAGATGAGGAGGGAAGCCTGGTGCACCCAGCTCCACCTGGAAAGAGAAGGAAGAAGTGAAGGTGTACAGACAGACCTGGAACAGCCACTCTGGCAGTGGTGACTGGAGATGCACATGGGCTCCTGAGTTTGGATCTAAGTACTAACCTTCCCCTCCCCAATGTTGAAGGTGGAGTTGACCTGAGAGTTGGAGAGCTGTACAAGATGGGTGAGCTAGAATTCTGTTCTGTTGCTGCCTTCAGCTCCAACAATCCATCTATTTCCTAAGGACACTATAGTCAGCCGTAGTATTAAGTTGGTCCATCTCTGGTGCTGGTGGCTTCACAAAGACTATAAATTTGCTCTTTCCCCCTTCTTTAATTCCCCTTGCTGTGAGCCTACTCTAGCCAGATGGCCTAGCAACCAGGGATTCTATGCAGCTGGAGAGAAATATCCCAAGGTATTCCATGAGATAGGATGCAGTGCTGTGTCACCTGGGCAAGGAAGATGACTCTGGTTATTTCTTTCCCCTCCATGATGACAGGCTGCAGGACCCAGGCACTGGGCAGGATCTCTCCTCGGACCATTGTTCTGCTGGGTCTTGGCATGGATGTGTCATACACAGACTGAGCTGCCATAATTGACAGGTGCCCCTAGGGACAGAGATAAATGTGAGTTCTCTACCTGTGTAATAAAAAACAGGGACAGGTTTAAGTATATAGTCAGGATGATGACTTAAGCCACCCTACCCTAGCACTTGCTAATTGCACCTCAGCCCAAGTTCATCCCAAAACATTTTACCACCAGCAATATAGGCACCTCTTTGGCTTCCACGCAGACACAGCAGAAATCACGCAGCTGCTTCAGCGCACACAGTGTAGTGTCACACACCAAGTACACTAGAAGGACAGAAAGATTATTCCATGCTCAGAAGTCCCACTTTATTCCATTACTAGCTCTCTAGCACAATCTTGCTGAGCAGTCTGGAGCTCCCAACAGTGCTGCTCCAACCCTCTACCTCTGACCCCTGGCCAGGCTTTCGAAAGCCTTCAAACCCTTGGACTCACCCAGGCTGATACTGTTGGACACTCGCTGATGTAGCCTTGCTGTCTGGATGGGCTTGTGGTACAGAGGCCACAGAGTGGGATCACTCACAGCTGCCCACACATGAGAGAGTGGCTGGGACACCACACCTGCACCCAAGAAGCCGTGTCGAGTAGAAGAGAATTCCTTGTAGTAAAACTGCACCTCTTGTTCCTCACCCTGGTAGCTGGGAAACACAGGAGGCAAATAGAAAGGAGGCTACCAGCATGAGGTGTGCCAGGAAAGCCAGGGCAGAGAAAGAGAATCATAGCAGAAGGACCAAAGCACTGCAAAATAACTTACTTCCAGCCAGCTGTTGCCTGGCGGCTGAAGAGGTTGTGGAGATTATCTGAACAAGCAGCCATTACCTGGGGGCAGAGGGTAGAAGCCAGGTCTCTAGGTTCAACAGATCTGCTAATGTTTACTAAATGCCCATTTATCAAGACGAAGAGTTCTTGAAGCTCCATGCCTTGGTGGCCCTAATCTGCTTGGCTTCTTTCCCTCCCCATCCAGCATAGGTCTGGCCATAGCAAGAGGAGGGGAAACAAGTAGGCACAGAGACTCACATCAGCCACTGAGGTGTTGACAATGTGTTTAGCCAAATCCTGGTAGGGAAAGGAGAAGCAGGTCCCTAAACTGGATAGGCTGGAGGGAGAGCAGCAGCCACTGCCCAGGGAGGCTCTGCGGCCTACAATGAAAAGATGAAGGCTCTGTAATGACCTGAACACTAGGATAGTGGGACAGTGGTATGGGACCAAGAGTCTTGGGCCAGTTAATCTCACAGCTGTCATTCCCCAAGCTTCCTACTTACTGTGGGCTAAGCTTTTCCAGGTAGATCCGGTCAGATACAGCTGACTGTTCCTCACTGTGGACCGACCCCGCCAACCCCCTATCCAAGTGTCTCGGAAGTCTGGTACTCGAGAGTCCTCCTGCAGAATAGAGGACACTTAGAACAGGAGATTCAGAAACATCTTCTACTAGCAGTTGCAATGGGACTTCAGGAGGTTGGATGCTGTGGTGGTTTGAATAAGTATAGCCCCCCAAAGGCTCATATATTTGCTTTGGAAGCCTTTAAGCTCTTGGCCTCAACAAGGCTGACACTGTTGGTTACTAGAAAATGGCACTATTTGGAAGAATTGAGGAGGTGTGGTCTTGTAGGAAGTATGTCATTGGGGGATGGATGGGTTTTGAGGTTTCAAAAGCCCATGCCAGGACCAGTGTCACTACTGAATCAGAATATAGTGCTCAGCTACTTCTCAGCAACATGCCTGCCTGCTGCCCTGATGATAATGGGCTAAGCTCTGAAACTGTAAGCAAGTCCCCAATTAAATGCTTTCTTATATAAGAGTTGCCTTAGTCATGGTGTCTCTTAACAGCAATAGATGCCAGCCAACAAAGCTTCATTATCCAGGCCACAGGCTTAAAGGGTTGCTTGCAGATCAGCTGCCATGGCAATCTGGATAACCAGTACCTGGGCATGGGGCCCTCTGCCGAATGGCCACAATCCAGGGTCATAGAAGAAGCCACCTGTATCATGGTGGCAGCAGGAAGTAGGCCATCATGGAGGGGGGGGTTAGTGTGGGTAATAAAGTGAAGGGGAGATGAGGAAGCAATGAGCTGTGGACAGCAGACCTTGGCCCTGACCAAGTGCAGCACTGAGCCAGAAGTCCTACAATAGGACCAGAGCCTCTAGATCTCTCCTGTCTTTAGTTAGTAAACTACCCCTAAGCCAGTTCCTCAGTGGAACAAAAACATGGGCCACTAAAGAGGAAAAGGCACCTGCCACCAAGCCTGAGGACCAGAGTCTCTGGGACAGAACTGATACTGAAAGCTGTCTTGTGACTTCTACATGTGTGATACGGTATGTGTATCATACGTACACACTAGATAAATGTAAAAAAAATTTAAATGAGAAACAGTTCTACCTTCTTTCTTACTCTCCTGCTGTAACAGTCAGTCTTAGATCTGTAACTGTCAGGATCCATTTCACCTAATCATTCTCTCTCCACCTGCTTCTACCTCTCCCTTTTGACTAGATATGAGCATTTAAACATACAGAGATGTCTTTCCCAGCATTGAGCTTCCTGAAGCCAATGCTCTGTCATCTCCTACCCCTCGCCTGTACAGCATCCGCCAGAACCTAGAACCATTTGCGCTCACGACTCCTCCAAAAAACCACCATAGGCCACAATACTGTGGGACAACAAGATGCTTTCGGCCCCCATCTTCCTGCATCTTTCAGCAGGCTGTCACGTGCCCATCAAGATCTGTTCCTCTAGCACCCAGGCTCTCTGCTCCCACCCCTGTGCTCTGTCTCAGGTTCTTACTGACTGTCCTTAACCACAAACTGACATCTTGGGATTCTTTTGCACTTGGGCCAATGCCCTAGGCGACCTCACCCAGTGACAATGCTACACTGGTGATTTCTAGCTATAATCATGAATTAATATTGCTATGACAACTGGATTGGCACTGGGGGCAGGGATTACATCAGAAACCCATTTTATAGATCAGGTCAAAATAAATTTTTTATGCTTTGTGGGTCAAAGATAATATCAGAGCAAGAAAAATGTAGCATTATTAAGAAAAAATTTAAAAGGCCAAAAAGCAGGAAAACACTAGTTAGTATGTAAAGTAAATAACACTTATCAAAAATCAAAATATAAAAACTATAGAAAAAATAAAAACCCACAAAAAAATTAAACTGAAACAGCACATTAAAAGAATATTCCTGGTATATAAGATGAGTTCCAGGATATCCAGAGTTACACAAAGAAATCTTGTCTTGAAAAACACAAATTTTAAAAAAGGACTAGAAAGATGGCTCAGTACTTAAAGAGCACTGGTTACTTTTCCAGAGGACCTGGGTTCAATTCTCAGTACCTGCATGGCAATTTTCAACTGTCTATATTCCAGTTCCTGGGGATCTGACACCCTCACCCAGACATACATGTAGGCAAAATACCAATGAACATAAACTATAAAAAAAGAATAATACATCATGCACGCAAGTATTTGGTGTGTATTTAGAAAATTCAAGAAAGTAAGGTTTCATTTAGCCAATGTGAACAAATACACAAGATGGCAATGTCCAAAAACTGAAAAGTAATGCCCTGGAAAAATCACACATGCTCCCTTACAGTAAAAAATATATCTCAGTTTAAACTAGTATAAAATAATAGAAGCATCCCGCTAATGTCTAGAAAAAGATGAGGACACTGGTTCTCACCTATTCAGGATCTAGCTAATGCAGCTACAAGGCAAAGCACAAAGTAACACAGTAAGGACATGGTGAGAGGTCTAGGATTTGACATGACATGCCTACAGTCCTAAAGAGATGTAGAGAAGAGAAGCTATCCAATATGATAGCCTCACTGTTTGCTGAGTGTGTCCAATGTGGCACATATGACCTTAGAACATTTGGATGTGGTGTCAGTCACCTATTCCTCCACAAATACAAAGCAGATTGTAACCTCACATTTCCAGAAGCAGCTACTAAAAAGCACTGGGATTCCACAGAATGGCAAATGGAAACCTATAGCTCCCAATGAACTGAGAAAGGGACACAGCAGGAGAAACAAAATATCCCAGCACTTGCCCCAGCTCCATTGCCCAGAAAGATGGCTCCCTTTTGCAGGGGTGAAGGGAAACAGTCCAGGATAACTCATCAGTGCAAATGGGACAAGCCTAGCTAGGGGAAGACCCACACCCCTAACAGGCTTACAGCCTAGCTAGATAAGGAACTTGGAATCGCCACCACCTGGCTTTAGGAAAGGATTCACTTTTAACTCGCAGCCGTCCTGTCCCCTTCCCCACCACCCCCTGGGGTGCTGTAGGCAGAAGCCATTTTGATAATGGACCTGTTTGAATTTGTACTTCTCTGGGCATCCAAAATCCCTGTCCCCATCTCTGGAGTCCCATAGAAATTTCACTCTACCAGCAGCAAGGGAGTCACCTCACAAGAGAGACCTGGCCTAGTAGTAGTGACTGACTCAAACCTGACGAGAGCAAGTGGGGAACAACACTGACATAGAAGGGAAAGAGAGGATAGAAGCTGAGGGGATTGTCCCAAATTACTAAAATGACAGGTCCCAGTGAAATCCAGAGGATCATAACTTGACAACCTAGATTCCTAAAAGCTGGAAAATCTAATCTTGATAAATACAGATGTATGGCCAACTTAAAAATCAAGTGGACATAAAAAAACAGATCTATCACAAGCAATAATACTGAAACCGCAATAATCTCCCAACAAAGAAAAGTCCAACACTGGGTGACTGCATTACCAAATTCTACCAAACCTTAGAAGTTAATGTCAGCTGGGCAGTGGTGGTGTGGTGCACGCCTTTAATCCCAGCACTCGGGAGGCAGAGGCAGGCAGATCTCTGGGAGTTCGAGGCCAGCCTGGTCTACAAGAGCTAGTTCCAGGACAGGCTCCAAAGCTACAGAGAAACCCTGTCTCAAACCAAAAAAAAAAAAAAAAAAAAAGTTATGTCAATGCTCCATAAAATAGAAAGGGAAGGAACATAACCAAACACATTCTAGGAAGCCAGTACTATCCTGTACAACAGCAACAAAACTATAGGCTAAATTCTCTGATGAATACAGATGAAAAAATTCTCAACAAAATATTCGGAAACAATTCAAGAATACACTGAGGAGTTGGAAAGATGGTGCAGTGGTTAGGAGCACATGCTGCAGCCAGATATAGTGCACAGCCTTAATCCTAGTGCTCAGGGGGCAGAGGCAGGCGGATCTCCGTGTTTGAGCCTGGTCTACACAGCCAGAGCTACATAAGAGACCCCGTCTCAAGAAAACAAAAAAGAGCGTGTGCTGCTTTTCCATAGGACCCCAGTTCAGTTCTTAGTGCCCACGTGACAGTTCATAGCTCTAACTCCATTTCCAGGAGCTGATGCTCTCTTGTGGCATCTATGAACACTAGGCACACACATGTTACACACATACAAATTCAAGCACACATGCATGCACATAAAATTAATTTTTTTTTGCCAGGCGGTGGTGGCGCACGCCTTTAATCGCAGCACTCGGGAGGCAGGTGGATCTCTGTGAGTTTGAGGTCAGCCTGGTCTACGGAGCTAGTTCCAGGACAGGCTCCAAAGCCACAGAGAAACCCTGTCTCGAAAAACCAAAAAAAAAATTCAGCATACCATGAAAAAACAAATCATAAAAGCAACCCCACCCATAATAATTGTTTCATTTATTTATTTTGTGGCTAAGAATAAACCAAGAAAGTCAAAGACCTACACAATGAAAATTGCAAAACACTGAAGAAATTGAAGACAGGCACTGAGAGGCTCAGAGGTTAAAAACACTTCCTGATCTTCCAAAGTACCCCACTTCAGTTTCCAGCACCCACATCTGCTTGTAACTCTACTCCAGGTGATCTGATGTACACATTTACACAAACACACACATACAAATGTAAGTAAAAAAATGTTTTTAAAATCTTTTAAATTCAAATATGGAAATAACTCCCCAAAGCTCATTATTTGGAAGAATTATACAATTACATGTCCATGATACTCAAAGCAATTGACAGAGTCAGCATAATCCTAATCAAAATGTCAATGCTATTCTTCATGAAACAGAAAAAAACTAATCCCTAGTTCATATGGAAATGTACTCCCAAACAGAGAAATCTTAAGTGAAAAGAGCAAAGCTGGAAGGTTTACAATACTTGATTTCGAGGAATGCTAAAGAACCATGGTAACAAAACCAATGTGGTATTGGCATAAACAGACCATAGAAAATGTAGAAATAAATCTTGCATCCACAGCCAACCAATCTTTCCTTCACAAAGATCCCCAAACAAACATTGGAGAATGGACAGACTAACAGAGACCACTGGGATGAGAGGAAACATACATGCAGAAGACTGGATCTGGACCCTCATCTCTCACCACCACAAAATCAACTCAGAATAATGGATAGAAAGATGTTGTTTCCTAAGTGTCTTGCTACACACCACAAGTGACCCTGAACTCATGGTCCTTCTTCCTCAACATACCAACCGCTGGGATTACAGGTGAGTATCACCATACCAGGCTCTGGATGAGAGACCTTAGTGTAAAACATGAAACTTAGAAATTACTACAGGAAAACAGAGAAAATAATTCAAAAGTGCACAATCAATGACTTTCTGAACATGGCTACAGAACTTTTAAGTTGACAGTTGAACTGGGCAGTGGTGGTACACACCTTTAATCCCAGCACTTAAGAGGCCTCAGAGTCAGGCAGATCTCTGAGGTTTAGGCCAGCCTGATCTACAGACTGAGTTCCAGAACAGCCAGGACTTAAAAAAAAAAATAAAATTGACAGTTGAGATTACATCACATGCAAAAGTTTCTGTACAGCAAAGAAAATGGCTAGCAAAGAGACAGCTAAAGAATTAAGAATGCATCAGTGGTGGTGGCACACACCTTTAATCCAAGCACTCAGGAGGCAGAGGCAGGCAGACCTCTGTGAATTCGAGGCCAGCCTGGTCTACAAGAGCTAGTTCCAGGAGAGGCACCAAAGCTTCAGAGAAACCCTGTCTTGAGAAACATATAAATAAATAAATAGTGCAGCTATGCATCTGCTGTGGGTGGTGGTGGCACACGCCTTTAATCCCAGTACTTGGGAGGCAGAGGCAGGTGGATCTCTGAGTTCCAGGACAACCAGACTACACAGAGAAATCCTGTCTGGTTTGGGACATGGTGGGGAATGAGGGAGTCAGGCAAAGATCATGAACCCTAATAGCTCTGCTAAGAACTAGACTTCAGTTCACAAACAAAGGGCAAAAACCAATGGCCCTGACCCTGGACAAGGTGGGGCACATACTCTGGGTCAACACCCTTTTACCCCCCTTGAGTGATGACCAAATAAGGACAAAGCCTGGGACTTGTTCCAACTTGCCCAAGAATGAAGAAGCTATAGCCTTGGCCTACCCCCACTAGCCCAAACCAATTAGAAATGTACTAATATGATTGCCACTTAAATAAGCCAATCCTAAGCTTTTCACATTCCTGTTGCTGTCCTTAAAAAGAGCTTGCAAGTCCCTCTCAGGGTCCTTACCATTTTGTACAGGTGTGACCCCATATACATGTGGTATAATAAAAACGCTCTTGCTGATTGCATCATGACTAATGGTTTTTTTGGGGACTTCTCATGGAAGAGTTGTATACACTATCCATGTGCATATTCATATGGGTGTACACACTATCTGTAGTAAGAGGAATGAGCCGCATTCCCGGTGCCCGGCTAGCTTAACCCCTGAAATAATTACACAGAAACTGTATCCATTGAAATACTGCCTGGCCCATTATCTCCAGCCCCTTATTGGCTAACTCTCACAAATTAGTTTAACCCATCTCCATTAATGTGTATCTCCATTAATGTGTATCGCCACTTGACTGTGGCATAAGTCTAACCAGTGTCCATCTTGGGCAGGAGAAACATGGCGGCTGCCTGTCTGTCCTTCTTCCCAGAATTCTGTTCTATCTTCTCCGCCCACCTAAGGGCTGCTCTATCAAAAGGCCAAGGCAGTCTCTTTATTCAACCAATGAAAGCAATACACAAACAGAAGGACCTCCTACACCAGCTATCCATGTGCATATTCATATGGGTATACACACTATCCATGTGCATATTCATATGGGTGTACACACTAACATGTGCATATTCATATGGGTGCACACACTATCCATGCGCATATTCATATGGGTGTACATACTATCCATGTGCATATTCATATGGGTGTACACACTATCCATGTGCATATTCATATGGGTGTACACACTATCCATGTGCATATTCATATGGGTGTACACACTAACATGTGCATATTCATATGGGTGCACACACTATCCATGCGCATATTCATATGGGTATACACACTATCCATGTGCATATTCATATGGGTGTACACACTAACATGTGCATATTCATATGGGTGCACACACTATCCATGCGCATATTCATATGGGTGTACATACTATCCACTGCTGTGGGATAATCCTTATGTATGCTGTGAATATGTTTTACTCTCATTGGCTAATTATAAAGCTCTTTGGCCTGTAGCAAGGCAGATTAAGTCAGGCAGGAAAGCCAAACTGAGGACTGGAATGAAGAAGGGTAGAGCCGGGGGGGGGGGGGGATGGACACCAGTGAGCTGCCCAAGAAGCAAGATGCTAGAGGACAGGTAAAGCCATGAGCCATGTGGTAATACATAGATTAATAGAAATTGGTTAATTTAAAAGTAAGAGCTAGTTAATAATAAGCTTGAGCTACTTGCTGAGCATTTTATAATTAATATAAGCTTCTGTGTGTTTACTTGGGACTGGGATGTCAGGACAGAAAAGCTATGCCTCTGTTAACAATCCATGTGCATATTCATATGGATATACACACTACCCATGTGACTATGATGAATACTTTTGGGTAGGGAAAATGTACCTTCATGTCACATGGCATATGCCACTGTTTAGTTATTTTTTACTATGTGCATTTTAATTTATAATGTGAACTTTAAATATTTATCTCCAGCCAGCCTTACTTGGAGCACTTCATGTTTCCAGCTGCCTTCTTGGTTGTAACTAGGTGGTTCTTCATTCTAAGCTGAATTCTTCAGAAGCACCTTTAACCCAGTAGGTAAATATCAAACTTGCAACCTTCCCCCAACAAAACCTGGTCCTTCTCTAGCATCCTTCATTATTGTTGTTATGGCCACCACCTCAGGTCAAATATGAGTTCAGAGCTGAGCAGGTAAAGGCACTTACCATATAAGCCTGGCAACCTGAGTTCAATCCCTAAGATCTACATAAAGATGGAAGGAGAAGCTAGGCCTTTAACCCCAGCACTTGGGAGGCAGAGGCAGGTGGATCTCTGTGAGTTCAATGCCAGTCTGGTCTACAGAGCAAGTGCCAGGACAGGCTCCAAAGCTACAGAGAAACCCTATCTCGAAAAAAAAAAAAAAAAGATGGAAGGAGAGAACCAACTCCATAAAGATATCCCCTATTGACACACACACACCCTGTGGCATCTGCACCCAAACACTTATAGCACACACAATAGCAATAAATAAATGAGTGCATGGTGTTTTCAACTCTGTCTCTTGTCTCCCACATCCTACCAGTCACCAAGCAACTGCTCTTCTTGCACCCGTATCTGGTGATCTTCACTGGAAATGCTAAATCCAAGCACTCGCCATCTTTCTCAATTCTGCCATAGTCATCAACAGGTCTTCCCTGGGCTGCTCGTCTCTTTCCCTTGCAATCCAATGTTCTATTATATATATATTTGCATGTGTGTGGTGTGCGTGTGTGCATGCATTCATGCAAGTGTGTGCATGTGTGTGTTTTCTATCACTTCAGCAGCTTTAAAAAATCTTTTCTGTAGAGTAACATCATCAGACTAGAAAGGGGACAGAATTCTCAGTACACTCTTTTGCCATTCAGCCATCTTATTCTATATTCCATCCACACGGGCCCCTGCTTAGCTCTTCACACTCTGTGAGGCCTCTCTTCCGAGGGTAACCCCTCTCCCAACAACAGCGCCACTCAGCTCTTCCTAATCTCATTACCACTCTGGTCTCAGTGCAAACAGTCTCTTTAGGGTGTTGTCTCTGACTCTGTAGATCTGGACAAACCACCTGTTATGCTGGCGTGGCATTCCTTCAGTTAGCTCAGTGTAATAACAATGAACATAGAACAAGCAGCTTAACATAGCTATCTTTAACAGTCTAAAGACAACACCATTTTACTTACTACCTTATCCTAAAATAATGTCTACTGTTTAGGATAAAATAAAAGCTTAAGTTGGGGCTGGAGAGATGACTCAGTATTAAGATCACTGGCTGTTCTTCCAGAGACCTAGGTTTGGTTCCCAGTATCCACACGGTGGCTCACAACTGTCTGTAATTCTAGTCCTCCTGGCGGATCTGATGCCCTCCTCTGATCTCCATGGACATCATGCCCTCACATGGTACACAGGCATACCTTCAGGCAAAACCCACACACGAAATAAAAATAAATCTTGCTGGGCATCATGACAGATGCCTTTAATCCCAGCACTCAGGATGCAAAAGTAGAGACAGGTGGATTTGAATTCTGTGAATTCAAAGCCAACCTGGTCTACACAGTAAGTTCCAGGCCAGCTAGTGCTTCATACTAGTGAGCCCCTGTCTCAAAATAAATAAATAAATAAAAATTAAAAATAAATTTTTAAAGATTTATTTATTATGTGTACAGTGTTCTGCCTACATGTGAGAAGAGGGCACCAGATCTCATTACAGATGGTTGTGAGCCACCATGTGGTTGCTGGGAACTGAACTCAGGACCTCTGGAAGAGCAGCCAGAGCTCTTAACCACTGAGCCACCTCTCCAGCCCAATAATAAATCTTTTTAAAAGAAAAAAAAAACAACAAAAGTAAATAAAACTGAACATGTACTGTTTTGTTTGTTTACTGACTTTTTGTTTTTTGTTTTTGTTTTGAGACATGGTCTCAGTATGTAGTTCTGTCTGTCCTGGATCTTACAATGTAGATCCATTTGGCCTTAAACTTGCAGAGATCCACCTGCCTCTACCTCCTGAGTGCTAAGATTAAAAGCCTAGCTGTATACCACCCAGGTTCCATTTCCGGCACCCACATTACACAGCTCACAACTACCTGTAGCTCCAGCTCCAGGGGCATCTGATGCCTTTGGCCGCTGTGAGCACCAGTACTCACATGCATACACACAGAAACAAATACATACACATAACTATAAATAAAGCACACACACACAGTAATGCAAGATTAAAGGAGAGGAAGGCATATGGGAAGGGCTCAGTGGAGACCTGGAGAAGGCACAGGTCCTACACATACTTACATCTCAGAAACTTCCTGATGTCTGTCCACTCACCTTAACCTCTAGGGACTGGGGGTGGCCTGAGAAGGCTGGGCTGCTGTTGTAACCAGATGTGATGCCAGAAGACAGGCTGCCACTGGAGCTGGTGCACAGGGAGCTAGAGTTGGCTAGAGTTTGTAGTTTTTCCTCTTCCTGGGAAGAAGACAGATAAAACTAGCTTCTGATGATATACCCTCGCTACCATACTCTCTCCTCTGACCTTCCCTCTCACCTCCACAGCTAACTACCACTCTTCCCAGAACCTCCTGCCTACTTCCCAGAAGCCACCACTCTCCTGCTTCCCCACATCCCTGACTCCACATGGAAGCCTCTTCCTCCCACATTCTGGCCTATGACAAATGTGGTCTGATGAGTGTGTAAAGGGAATATGAGCTCAGCTTTGGGCTGGAAGCAGAGCCCTCCACCCTCTGAGTGGATCTCCATCACAGGCTGCCAGAGTCTAAGATCTGGCCCAGGTTTCAGGCCTCTCTTAAGGCAGAAGATCACCTCATTCCTTACCTTCAGCAGCTGGGAGATGATCTGCTGGCGGATTCTCTGCTTTTCTTGTTCAGTCCGCTCCCTGAGCCGATCTCGAGCCTGGGCAATCTCCACCTTGGCCTCCTCACGGGCTTGATGATAGTCTCGAAGCATCAGCTCAATGTCAGAGGGTAGGTTGGCTGATCTTGACGCTGGTTCTGGGATCCTAGGGAAGTATACAGGGGGAAAAGTCATCTTCTAACATGATGAGTACATAAAGTATGGTCCTGCCCACCCTAGCAGGCTCAGCAAACCTCCTGCTGTCTACAAAGTCATCATTTTACATCCTCAGAGAGGTTTCTAAAAAGAGAGGAACAAGCCATTCTAAGACCCAGGCACACAGACTTGCACGACATATGAGTCCCTTTTTGTCTAATGCTTTCTCATGATTTCTCTTTGTCCATCTTCTGCACAGCTATATCCCATTCCCTTCTATACATCATATTTCCATTTGCCCCAGACTTCCACATCTACCTCAGTTTATCCAGAAACCTGGAACAGCCTCTGAGATGTTCAAATTCCAGCCCCTGTTCCCACAGAGCCTGCAGGAAGCGGGCTCTAGATTCATCCTTACCTAGTGGTCTCCACGACATCCTTCCTCAGCTGCTGCAGGTATTCTCGGCGTCTGCTAGGCAAGTCAAATTCCCAGGTTGGGAGATCCTTGTTGGGGAGGAAGCTGAGTTGTTTCTGGGGACTGAGGCTTCGTGTTCGACGAAAGTTATGAAGTCGCTCAGCCCTGTCTCTCCTGAGGGTCTCTATAGTCTTCTTCTGCCTGAGACAAAATGTGATTGATTCACTGAAGCTAGTCCTACATGGCCTTCACCCTGAAGATCCCTGAGGGGAGCAAGGGCAGAGCTAACATCTTACTGTTAAGTTTCCTAAGGGCCCTGCTTTACCTTGCCCACCCTTACCCTCCAGGTCCAGGACCCTTACCTGGTGTAGGGCTCCTCCCAAGAGGACATAGCAGGTTCTTGAGGAGCAAGCACCTCCCCTGTCCCACTCTGCAGCACCTTCAGGAGGGCATCTGTCTCCCCAAAGCCACGGTGCAGCTTTGCTTCTGTGAGTTCCACACTGAGTGAGGGTTTCTGGACCCCAACTTGCAAAGGGATGTGTTCCAGTCGGAGCCACTCAGGATCCTGGCTGTAGTCGTCAGAAGGTTGCAGGGGCCTTTGTGTTTGGTCTGCAGAACTGGAATCACGCCTGATCCCTAGATTCTCACTGACATGCAGCCCTCCACAAGATTTATCCTGAACTCTATACCAGTTATCAAACTTGTTATGAATTGGGAGGTCCCTCAGGCTGTGATGCTGGAGATCAGGGGCCACACACACATGTGAACCAGGGCGGAGCAGCCCCACAGGTTGGCAGGCCTGAAGTGACTCTACAGTAGGACTTTGAAGCCCTGTAGTATCAGAGATAGGACAAGGGCTAAGGGGTTGAAGACCTCTCCATGAAGAAGATAGATCTAGGCTGGGCTGTGGTTCCACTATAAACACTGAGCTCTCATCCTCATTTGCTGCCCTGTCCTGCCACTGGCTTGGCCTCCTACTGTTCCGTGGACCACGCTCTATGGCAGCCACCTTCTCAGGCACAAAGCTGTCATCTAATTTCAGGCTCCTGTGTCTTGGAGGAGGAGATGGCAGTCTGCTTTGGTCTCCAGTGCTGCTCGTGGGCTGAAGCTGCTGAAGGGCCTGCCCTAAGGAACTAACTTGGAGACTAGAGTTCTGCTGTGGGCTGCATGGGGGGCTAGAATCAAGAACTGGTTTCTCACAACACTTTTCTAAGGGGCTCTTGCCTTCTCTAGCCAGAGACCTAACTCTCTGAGAGACACCAGATTTATTAGTGGCTTGAGAATTATCCATTAGAGGTCTTGGGTTACCAACAGCAAGGTCAGGGCTGATGTTAATTTCCTGGAAGTCTTCAAGAGGATGAGCTGAGGCAGCTGATAGAGTCACGCAGGCTAAGGGGTTGCTCAACTCCTGGGTGCTGGCACTAAATGTAAGGATTGGAGAGGAAGCCCTGTCCACCAGCATGGCACTCGAGGGGCCCAGGTTCTTCTGAGTACTAGGCTCCTGGGTGAACTCTGAAGTACCAACTAAGAGCCCTGAGTGATGGGAGATGCTGGAACTGTTGACCAGCATGGAAGATTCCTCTGGCTGCAGGCTGGGAGGTGAGGAAACATCAGTAGAAGCTGGGGGACTCACAAAAGGAAGGTTCTGCCCAAGATGGGCTTTCTGAAACTTCAAGTGTGGCGAGGACACAGGAGGGCTCTGTGGCTTATAGTGGGTACTTCCTTCATGGGGATCTGGGGATTCTGTTTCCTCTTCCCCTTTCTTCTGAAACACTTCTGGGACATCTCCCTTTTCTTGAACCACGGTGGTGATACCCGAGTCTATCACTTCAAGGATCACACTGACTTCCTGAGGCTTGACATCTCGGGCCTGGAAGGGCAGAGGAGGTAAGGCCAGGTCCGTCTGGATACCCTCATCAACAGTGGTCTGAGTAGAACCGTCCATCATGAGGACCTGTGGGGCCTCATCTGGGGAGTCACTCTTGATGTTATGCTCCTTTGGGACTACACTTGGCTGTGAGAGACTCCCAAGAAGCTCGGAAGTGCTGTGCAGAAGCTGTGAGAGGTGGAGAGAAAGGTTGTGCATGCTGGTCCAGGAGGCCAGTTCAGAGTCTGACATTGTCCTGGCATCAGACTGAGCAGAGATGTCGGTGCAACTCCAGTGGAGCCTGCTGCCCAGGGTTTGTGTTCCCTGCTCAAAGGTATTCATGCTGGCCTGCCCCCCAACACAGCCTGTCCCAGATGGGCAAAGCAGTACGATCTTCTCTACTGCAGCTGTGGCACTCCCTCCAGCGAGAGGCTGCTCCCTCCTCAGACAGCCTCTTTCCTCAGAAGAGTCCTTGAATGGAGGTCTCGTGTGGGGATCCCAAGCTGAAGCAACTCCTTCAGATCTAGTCAAGATATGGGGCTTCTCCATGGCAAGTGAGGAACTCCCTATATCCCAGCCTTTCTTTGAACTTTGGTCATTCTCAATATTGTTGTGCATGTTTGACTGATCCCCAGTTTTGGCGTCAGTCCTTGTATGGGAATGAAATGGGGATCTCTTGTCGTCCAGGGCACAATCCATGCTGGAACACTGAGCCATATTTGATGGTATTAGGCATTGGGGTTTCTGGCTACAAGAGTCATCAACTGCACTTCCAAACACAGATTGCTTCCAGCCAATATGCACAGGTCCCTGTGGACACCAGGGCAGAGCATAGGAATTTATGTCACTAGAACCAAAGTGCAGTACTTCTTTGTCCACCTGAGAGTGCCAATTCTCTGGCATACCCTGGACACTCAATTTATCTGTCTTTCCTTGATGGGCCCGTTCCAAAGTACCAGGCATCCAGTTAGTCATGAAATCAGGGGTTGGCATACATGACACAGTAGATAATGTTGGATAAGGAGGAATGACAGGTTGCAGGGGCTCGTGTTCAGTGGGGCTATTGTTTAAGTTACATGAAGCTTTCTGATTGCAATCCTGAGTCTTTG
>PVIU01006598.1:0-59246 GCA_004026605.1 Ondatra zibethicus
CATGCATAAACTCTTAACACGTGGTTAAAAAGCATTCACCTGAAGAATGCATCAACAATTTTGATTCTTTCTGATTTTCCACCTCCTGAAAATGAAGTGACCTAAGATTCATGATGTCAAGAATACCCAACAATGTATCCCTCCCAGATAAAGGACGATATGCTATAAAGAGTGAGGTGAACCATGCTGATCTACTGAGTTCCAGCTGTTGAACACACACTTCATACATCATCCTCAGTGAGAATCCCCAACAAGGTACTGAGTCTCCAGGGCATCCCCTATTCCTGGGGTATCCTTTTCCTCTTCCTATGTCAGAGGCATTGGCCTGAAGTTTTGGATGTCTAGCTGCCGTATTTATAGCTTAAGTACTTCTGTCTTCTCTTCTGTTCTAAAAGATGGACCCTGACGGTGGCATGGTCTCAAATCTGTTTAGACAAGATAGGCGATGCTTTTCTAGGCTCGTTTCACATCCCATTCTGCTTGCTCTTGTCTTTCTGAATCTTTGCAGAGCTGGTAATGGCTGCCTGGTGCATGGGCCTTCCCTGGCTTTCAGGCTCAGCATAGCGCAACACAAACGATCTCAGAAGGAAGGCTCATAGTCTCTGGGACCAATTTACCAAGATCAGTTCTATCCCCATTGGTATTGCTCTATTGGTAGTGTTCTGAGAGGGAGAACCAATCTTAGGCCCCAAGTACCCTCCTAGAGTCAGAGATCTCCTGTGGAGCAGAACGAGCTCACGCGGTGGCTGTGTCTTACCTGTACAACTAACTACTTTGTTGGGGAAAGCAGTTTCTACAACCAAGGAAGCGGCTTGTGGGGGCCATTTCCACATTGCTCAAGTGGTCCCTCTCTCTGAATTTTCATCTGTCCATATGATTTGAGTATCCTTAGGGTCTCAACTAGAATATCTCCCCTTTGACAAAGGGATCCTTGACTCCCCATTCTAGGTCAGGGCTGCCTTCACGTGTACTCATGCCTCTGTCCCTCTTCAAAATCTTGCTGGAAGTCAAAAATGCTGTTTGGTTGGTTATCTGAAAGTTTCTCCCCTGCTATGCTGCAAACTCAAAGCCAGCAGACAGACATTGTCCTTAGCATCAGTATATCTGGCAGACAAGGCTCTCAATGAATGTCTTTTGGCTACATGGATGGATGGATGGATGGATGGATGGATGGATGGATGGATGGATGGATGGGTAGGTGAATGGGTGGATGGATGTATAGATGGGTGGGTGATGGATGGATGGATGGGTGGGTGGGTAGATGGTCAAAAGGTCTAATTCCAGTAGTGTCTAAGTAATGTGGTAAAAGTTTAAGACAGATGTCGCGTACACACCTAACTTTACCTCTATGTGAGAGGACAGATATTACATATACCATTCTGTTATGTGTAGAAGAGATCTATTTATTTGTGAATTAATAAAAGTATTTTTCTTCATGATGTCACTTGCTGTTAAACAAATGAAATGACAGATTTTGTGAAATGAAAAACATACTTAAGAAATTGTCAGAAAATTATCTGTAATGCCTGGGCATGCGTATCTGCCATCTTATATAATGTAGCATTATATAACCTGTTATGTAAAGCATGGCTTGATTTGTGGGGTGAACTATCTGGATTTAGCTCTGTGGAAAAAAATGTTCCTCATAGGTCAATATTCCAGGTAACTGAAGCAAAATGTTTTAGGGAAAGCAAACTCTTTAGATGTCAGTGTTTTTATGTGCATTTTGATATTCTAGTTTTATATCCCAGGCCCTCATCTTAAAGCAAACTGAGATAACATTTGCTAATGGAAATGCAGCATTAGTTTAATGTCCAGCTATCAAGATGGAATTGTCTAGAACACCCAGGCACTGGGAGTGTGTTTTATGTCTTTGTGGGTTTGGTTGGTTGGTTTGTTGTGATTTTTCTTGTCCTTCTCCATCTTCAGGCTTTGTCAGTCACCCTTGCTGTCCCCCTGCCTGCCTCTGATATGACCAGCCCGTCCTTAGAATTTCCTACTTCATGTTGCTGCAGCCTGGGGATGTCTCACCCATGCACATCCCCACATAACCAGTCCAAACCAGTGTGCCTACGACTTCTATCATGCTAATGGCAAGGAGCCTCACTCTTAGGCTCTTACCACCTTCTGGGTCCCACTCCTCAGTATATGCATCAAGGCTAACTCCACCCACCTTCCAGATTGAAGGAAGGACACGACAATATCGCCTGATTGATTTTGCCTGTCATCTGCCAAGCGCTCAATCACAGTGCTCTTCTCTGCCTCCCCCTCTTCCTAGCTGGGCCAGATTGGCTGCAAAAGGGACAAGTGACTCTGAATGTTTTTCCCATGAGGAGATGGCATAGGTTTGCCTGTATAGGTTTTTAAGACCTCATTTGTTCAAAGACCCAAAGTTTCCACAAACACGAACTTGCCTGAGATGCTGCTGTATTCGGACAGGATGTTCTCTAGACAGTGCTTGGTCCAGACAAGGTACTAATACAGTGTTTTTAAAAATCCAGTGACCCTGTCCCTCCATCAGTCACTCTCCATTCCTCAGGTGACGAGAGGGAATGAGTATTTAGCAGAACAACACGCAAGCACTATGGTGTAGGTAGGCTGAAGCTATTCTCTTAGGACCTAGAATGTAAGAGACATTACAAACTTTCGGGCAGAATACCTATCTCCCAGAGATACTGAATTGTTTATGCCCATGTCCTGCAAAAAGAGATACATTGGCATCTGCTATTTGTCTATTATAAACAAAACAAAACAAAAA
Source organism: Ondatra zibethicus (assembly GCA_004026605.1). Classification (NCBI taxonomy): domain Eukaryota; kingdom Metazoa; phylum Chordata; class Mammalia; order Rodentia; family Cricetidae; genus Ondatra; species Ondatra zibethicus. Next base: position 2,759 of record PVIU01006598.1, read on the forward strand.
AACGCCCTGAGCTAAATTTCCCTAGGAAAAAAAAGGTGGGTTTTTTGTTGTTGTTGTTGTTGTTTGGTTTTTATTCCATTTGCCTGATGAGATACTTTCCTCGGCTGGAAAATCTGGTTTCTGTGAACATAAGGCTCCATCTTCCTGGGTACCTGTTCCTGATTTCATAAAATGTTAGTAGAAATGGCTTTCTCTCATCATAATTGGTAGCCCCCAAGGCAGGCCTGGGTCTTCATTCCACCTCAGAGCCAGTGTGGGACATACAAGCAGGGGCCTGAGCTGCAAATGTGAACAGAAGGCACAGACGCACGGTGGCAGTCTTGCTTCTTGCCCTCCCTGCTCTAGGCATGGGACCTACATTCAGTCATTGGTCCCCATCCATATGTTGCTTCTCCAATTTATTTGTCCACATGAAGGGAGATGAAGCTCAAAGCAGCAGGGCAGCCAGCTCTGCTTTAATTACAGTGATGAGCTATTTGTCAAGGCGCCATGAGCCACAATGTTGTCCTGTTCTCCAGCAGACCCAAAGCGGGGCAACGCCAACTCCCCTGTCAGCCGCCCATCACAGGGACTTGTACAGTCGCAACGTCGGGTTTGATATTGATTGTTTGAAGGCTAACAGTTATGACTCCACTGGGCTAATGAAAGAGAAAAACAATCCTTATCAGAGAGGATGTGAGAATTGGGCCACAGCTTTTGTGCAAAGTTGCCATGCTCAACTATTCCTGGCCTGTCACGGTATTGTTGGCATCGTTAAGGGGAGCAAGGCAGCCATTACTTTTGTACTGATTTAATTGTTCACCAGGCACCGAGGACCCTGTCAATACAGCTCAGAAATACAAACAAATACACGGCCCTGTTTTGCCTCTGCCTTATTCATTTATATGTGTTTTGCTTTGTTTCTTGTGAAGAAGTATCACTGACTGAAAATATCGTCCTGGACCTCTGGCTTTTCGACTGTGTCCTCTACCCTAACTCCTCTCGATCCACCTCTCATTCATCCTGAACACACCCTGGGTCCTCACCATGACTCCAGCAGGATGTACCCAGAGATGGGAGCTCACAGCCGTACCCCACTTCCCATGTCAGCTCCTCCCAGAACCCCAACATCCCCCGCCAGGATTCTTCTCTTCCTCCTCTTCTACGTTTTCTTGTCTTTGTCTTTCTAATAACCCACCGAGTCCAGTGGGCACTATCCTTGTGTGCATGGGTGTGGGACAACCCCTAGAGCTGGGGCAACCTCCCATGAGCCTTATGGCTGAAGAAAACCAATCCTCCCTCTCCAGCAGACATTACTTATCAATAACTTCTCGGCTTTAACTGGAGCCTTGCACGCCCTCCCCAGCCTGTGCTGGACCAGTATTCACTGGACTAGTTTGGTGCCATCAACCACAGCTGCAGTGAGTTCACGAGAACCATGGAGGACAGCAATCCCATAGCACTCCCCCCCCACCTTGGCCTCTTAATCTTTCCATCCCTACTCGGTGGTAGTCCCTGAGTCTTGGGTGGGGTGTGATACTGTTGTCCCATCCAGGACTCAATACTCCATAGATATTCATTCTCTGCATTTTAAACAGATGTGAGTCTCTGGATTACCTGGCATCCACTGCAAAAGGAGTTCCTGTGATGATGTGTGCTAATCTATGTGTGTAAGGATGAGTAAGTATTTAGAAGGGAGCTTGATGCTGGCAGTTAGCATGTTGGGCAGGTGTGCAGGTCACTCTTGAAAGCTCAAAGATAGATCTGCCCTTATACTCCTAATATTTATCCTCAAAGACACTATTTGGATCATCCAAAAATATTTACTCATTTTTAAATGTCCTTTTAAGCCTCTTTTTACACTATAATGTTCTAACCCTTTTTTTAAAAAAACAATAATAGCCCGAAGAAAATCTTATTACTCTCATCATCTGAAATTAAGGTAATTGAAAACCTCTACTGAAGAGTGGACCCCAAATGTATCAGAAAATTAATTCAATTATAAATAACAAGAATCGACCATTCTTGAATGCACACGGAACTCAGAATCATAGTTAAGCATTTAAGGAATATGTCCTTATCTTGTTACTATGGCTACAGGTTATTCCAAGATACAGTGGTCCTGTGGTTAACAATGAGATTACATTATTTCCTCTCTGTATTGAAATATTCAGCAACTAATTTCCTGGAGCTTCACAATAAATCACATTAACAACCTTAGAGGTGGAAATCAAGGCAGTGAAACTGTCTCCATGCCTTAGGGTTACTCCACTCAACAAAGCAGAGGCTATCCGTTTGTATCCGTTCAACCTGGAAGGAAAAGGGAGCACTTAATAAGAAAAACATGGCAAGGCACCTCACAGGGAGGGGCTAACATCACCCCAAGTGTTTAATAACACGTATTCGTTAGGTCTGGGGTAGGCTCACCACCATGAGCAAACTAGATTTGTGTAAGTGTGGATCCAGAGTGGACGCGGAGGAACTCATTTCCAGGAGTCGTTAACAGTGTGCCCTGTCATCTCCCAGGCATAGCCATGCTCTCTTGTCTACTGAAATTACCAATGCTGTCTATGGATCTCCAAGCATCCAGAGCAGAAGGAATAATTAAGAAAACACATACCACTGGTTTCCACAATCCTCCTCATGGGTTCCAGTCCCCCAAAGTGTCACGTGATGTCCCAGGGACAGCAAACAATGAGAAGAGTGGTATGCTATGGATCATGTCAGCCTCCACCGTCTGGTACACATCCCATTCCAGGCCCAGAGCTGGCAATATAGGGTTAGTAGCGTTGAAGTCACTCATGAGGGGTCTGTTTATGTAATAGGAACAGTATACAGGAATTTAGATGCCCTGCCACCTCAAAGCTGGCACTCCATTGGTTATTAATGGTGATTTGGGTTTGTGTCTCCATGTTTCACAGATTCTCCCTTCATTTTATGTGTCTATGTTCCTCTATGAACCCCACATGCCTAAGAAATTGATTTTTGCCTCTGCTGATAAACAGGCAATTTAGACAACAGCAATTTGTGGGTTTTGGTCCCCTTCCCTTACTCCTCCCCTTTTGCCTAGTCCATAATCTCTAACTAGTCTGCTTACGTGAATCTTTTTTTAATAATTTATTTTTATTTTATGTGCATTGATGTTTTCCCTGCATCTTTGTAAGGATGTCAGATCTTAGAGTTAACAGACAGGTATGAACTGCCATGTAGGTGCTCGGGATTGAACCCAGGTCCTCTGGAAGATGAATCAGTGCTCTTAACCACTAAACCGTCTCTCCAACCCCTTACAGGACTCTTGATTCACTTCAACACAATCTCCATACAGCAACTGGGACAGTCATCTGAAATTGTGAATTACTTTAAAAATAGAAGAAAAGAAATGGAAAAGAATCAAGTCTGAAATCACTTAAATTAAAAATAGGGGAATAAGGTCTGGAGAGATGGGTCAGTGATTTAAAACACATACTGTTCTTCCATAGGACCTGAGTTCGGTTCCCAATACTTCCCATGTCTAGAAGCTCACAGAGCCACGGGATCTAATGCCCTTTTCTGGGCTCATTAGGCACTGAAATCATGTACACGCACGCGCACACACACACACACACACACACACACACACACACACATGCACACACAGACCACAGAGAGAGATAGAGACAGAGAGAAAGAGACAGAGACAGAGAGAGACAGATGCAGAAGAGAACAGGAGAGAGAGGAGAGAAACAATTCTAGACTGTGAAAAGTTGGGGTTTAAAGCTATCCATAAGTACAGGCACGTGTTTATTCCTGTGATCTTTGGTTTATTTTTGCAAACGTACTAAAGCTATGTCTCCTTAAAAAAAGGAGAGTCTTACCAAAGAAATGGTGCTGGAAAATTACATCCCCATATTGAAGTAAAAGGAGGAAGAGGAGGAGGAAAAATGGAAAAGTATTAAATTTCTGAAAGAAAAGAGGAGAGAGGCCCTGTTGACGTTGATTTACTCATGAGGTTCTTGTAGGATGCCAACAGAAAGATGTACAAAAGGACACACCACATGAGCCTATATCAAAACCTCCTGTTTCCGAAAATCGGGTGACTAAAAGAAGTTACAGATTGAGGAAAATTCATAAACACACTTAGAGTAAAGGATCTCATATGCAAAATGTCTAAATAACCTGCAAAGCTCCACAGAAACACAAAACACTGTTAAGTAATGAGAAATAGACCTGAGGGCTCCTTCGCCAGGGAAGATAGGCATCGGAGATACGTACCTAAAAAGAGGCTAAGCATCACTGTCACAGGGAGAGGGAAATTAAAACCACAGAGTCCAACTGCATGCCAAGTAGAATACTGGGGAAAACAGTGATTGCTAGCAAGGATGCAAAGCAGTGTAAACTCTCACTGGCTCCTGGTGCGAATGCAAAATAGCGCAGCCACTTTGGAAAACAGTTTGGCAGCCTCTTCGAACGCTAAACGGAATCTGGCCATATGATCCAGAAATTGTGCTCCTGGGTATTTACCCAACAAATCTGAAAACTTTACCTCCACACAGCCTCCTGCACGCGGCTGCATATAGCAAGCTTTAGTCATAATCACCAAAAACGGAGTGAGAAGGAGCCCCTTCCGTGGGCAAATGGGGAAACAAGCAGGCATGGCTGTACGGTGTAGGAAGGAATGTGTTATTGCGCCATGGAAGGCAAGGAGTGAAAATGTGTTCTCTGTGTGAAAGAAGGGAGTCTACAAAGCCTCCCCGCCATGTGAGTCCATGTCTGTGGTGTTCAGGGTAACAACACTGTGAAGGCAGTGAGGTCTATGATGGTCAGAAGCCTGGGAGAGGGGTGTGAGGTGGGAAAAATGAAACACAGAGTGTGGCCGGGGGTGGAGGAACTAGGCTATGTGAGACTCTAGTGGTGGCCATCAAGTATTTTTCAAATCTCATTGAACTTTACAGCACAAAGACGAAAGTGTTTATTTAGGGCTGGCAAGTGGCTAAGTCATAGAGTTCTTGAGAGTACCTAAGTCTGAACTCCAGAACCCATGTTAGAGAGGTCAGGTATGGCGGCTCATGCTTCTGACCCCAGCAATGGGGCCATGGAGAGAAGCGGATTCCTGGGGCCCGCTGGATGGCCACCCTGCCTAACAATCTCCAGGTCAATGAGAGACAATAGAAAGTGAGGAACAACCTCAAAGTTGGTTCTCTGTCTCTCTGACTCTCTTTCTCTCTATCCCTCTGTCTCACTGCTTCTCTCTCTCTCTCTCTCTCATCTCTTTCATACACACACACACACACACACACACACACACACACACACACACATTTAGGAAGTTGGATAATCCCAAAATGGGATTAAGAAAGCCATACAAATGTGGAGCTAGTGAAGATCTTTTCCCATTCTGTAGACTGCTGTTTTGTTCTATTGGCGGTGTCCTCTGCCTGACGGAAACTTTTCAGTTTCCTGCGGTCCCATTCATTAATTGTTGATCTCAGTATCTGCGCTGCTGGGGTTCTAGTTGTCTCCTGTGCCAATGCACTCAAGGCTATTTTCCACTTTCTGTTCTATTAGGTTTAGTGCAACCGGATTTATGTTGAGGTCTTTGGTCCACTTGTACTTGAGTACAAGGTGATGGATATGGATCTATTTGCATTCTTCTACATGCCCACATCCACTTAGGCCAGTACATTTGTTAAAGATGCTTTCTTTTTTTTCCATTGCATAATTTTGGTTTCCTTGTCAAAAATCAGGTGTTCTTAGATGTATGAATTTATGTCAGGGTCTTTGATTTGATTCCATTGATCTACCTGACTGTTTTTATGCCAATACCATGCTGATTTTATCACTATAGCTTTGTTATAGGGCTTGAAATCAGAAGTGGTGATACTTCTGGATGTTCCTTTATTGTACAGAATTGTTTTAGTTATCCTGGGTTTTGTTTTTCCATACGAAGTTGAGTACTCACTCATAAGTGGATATTAGGTATAAAGGATAACCATGCTACAATTCACAGCCCCCAGAGAGGTTAGGAAATAAGCAGGGTCCAAAGGGGAATACATGGGTCTCCCTGGGAAGGAAAACAGAACAGATCTCCTGGGTAAACTGGGGGTGGGTGGGGATGGAAATGTGAGGTATTGGGTTGGGGTAGATAGAGGGGAAGAGTACTGAAAGAGATGTATTGATATGGAGGGTATTTGGGGGTCAGGTAGAAACCGGATCCAAGGGAAACCCCCATGAATCTACAAGGATGACCCCAGCTAAGATTCCTAGCAATAGTGAATAGGTAGCCTGAACTGGCCATCTCCTGTGATCAGATTGGTAACTATATCAACTGTCATCAGAGAGCCTTCATCCAGTAACTGATGGAAACAGGTGCAGAGATCCACAGTCAAGAACTGGACCAAGCTCAGGAAATCCTGTTACAGAGGGGGGGGGAGGATTGTACAAGCCAAGGGGGTCAAGGTAATCACAAGGGAACTCACAGAAACAACTAACCTGGGCTCATATAATCTCATATAGTCTGGACCAAGGGCTAGGGAGCCTGCATGGGACCAACCTAGGCCTACTACATAACACATGACAGTTGTGTAGCTTGGTCTACTTGTGGGACTCCTATCAGTGGTAGCAGAGGCTGGACCTAATGCTTTGGCAGGCTCCTGGGACCCTATTTCTCATACTTGATTGCCTTGCCCAGCCTTAATACAAGGGGAGGTGTTTAGTCCTACCTCAACTTGATATGCCATGCTTTATTGACACCTATGGGAAGCCTGCCCCTTTCTGAAGAGAAACAGAAGGGGAATGGATTGGGGAAGGGGGCAGAATGGAGATGACAGGAGGTAATGGGAGGAGAGGAAGCAGGGGAAACTGCCATTGAGATGGATAAATTTAAGAAAAAATGAATGCCATACAAAAATGTTTAACGTTATTGTGATTGCATGAAACAGTATCATAGAAAGAAGTCAGGGAGCGTGTTGACGTAAACTATCGTCGCGAAGAGCAGAGGCCCTGAGATGGAATGCAGGCAGCAGCACAGAGGCATTGCCCCTTGTTACCAGACTTCTTTTCCATGTGTGGACAGGTGAAAAGGTCTGAAGTGAGCAGATGAGTATACTATAATGCAACAATTAGAGAAACGGGGATGCGGAGGCCAGGTTCCTGTTGCTAAGGAAGTCACAAACCAGCAGGACAGTGGGACCAATCCATGTGGTCCCGGAGCTGCACTGGAGACTCAGGGTGGGCCATTCCAGGTGTCCTGCAAAATCCTAATAACTTGTGAAAGGGATGGACATTTTCATGCTTCACTGGGTGGGCCTGCAATGATACCCACGCCCTGCATCTCAGAGATGTGCAGTTAGTGTAGATGCTGCCCCAGGTGCTTGGCAGGGAGTCTTCTTTTCCGTTACCCCCACTCTCCTCCTACAGGACCTCTAACATTCCCATCAGTGTAACCCAGCTCCCCTCACCTCTCAAAGCTACCACTCTAGTCCCTTGAACTCTACAGGTACCAGGACCTGGATTTTGAGGTCCTTATTTCACTTCTGGTTCCTCTCAGTCCTCTTAACCAGCGCCACCATATCTCCAAAGGGCTCAGGTCCTGGTCCCCCAGCTCATGAGCCTGCCTCTCTCATAGTATATCTTATATACATAAAACACAGAACCAAGCAGAAAATAAAGATATGCTATCCATGTTCTCGGTAGTCACCGTGTTGTTTGTTTGTTTGTTTTACCTGACAAACAAGATTTATTTAGAGATGGATAAAAGGAGGAAAGAATGGAGCTCAGTGCATCAAAAGGAGTTATTTGCTCAACTAACAAAGTGAAAAAGAATTATGTAGTTCAAAACTGTTTACCCCTTCTCCTTTCCCAGCTCCACCCCTGTCTGGTTAAAGTCTTGACCATGTGCCCAGCTATGGAATGTTAGTAGACTCCCTAGAAGCAGGAACAGTGAAAGCCATGTAGGGATTCTGTTGCTCTCACTGGGTGCTGTGAAATCAGTGTGTCCTATGGGACCTGTTTCCATAGATGGATACTATGGACAGGTATACCTAGGACCAGAGCTTAAACTGACCTACAGTGAGCCGGTGATGTCGGAGAGGAGAAGATCTTTCCAAGTGTGACCCCTGAGAGCCTGTGCTCCTTTGTTACTCTGGTAGAACTCAGCGGACACTGATGGATAAAATATTTACTAAGCAGGCGTAAAGTACCTCACTGAGGATGAAATAACAAACCAAGCATCCATCCTGCCAGGGAAACACAATTAGATGATGGTTGGTGGGGGCTAGGGAGAGGGCTCAGAGGCTAAGAGCACTAGCTGCTCTTCTAGAAGACCTGAGGGTTTCTTTTCCCCCCAGCATGTACTCGGGGTGCCTTGCTGCTACCTAACTCCAATTCCTGGTCACCCAATGTCCTTTACTAGACTCCTCAGGTACCCTCACACACTTGACGCACCCATGTAAATAAAAATAGAAATACACCTTTAAAAAAGAAATCGCATTTGATTTGCCCGTACAATGCAGAAAGATTTGGTGGCAGGTGTGCCTTGCTTTCTGTAGCACCTGCAAGTAACTGTTAGATGTTATTTCAGGTGCTTTTTCTACAGCCAAAAATCTTTAAAAGCCCTCGTATTCAAAGTAGTTCCTGGGGTCTCGAACTAAATACACAGTTATAAAGTTTGCCAATTAAAACCATATGATTTGAGGAGGAAAACCTTGTTCTGAAAAATAAACCTAAGTCGATTATTCAGTTATTTAATTCTCATTTGGAAAATGAGATGATCCAACACTATTAAGTTATATTAAAAGGGGGAAATCTCATCTGTGGAAAGAATCAAATTCATTTCATTTACTCTGAGAGAATATTAATTTCCAGGAGTGAGATGTGCAAGCAACCAGAATTGTGAAAGGCACGTGGCCCCGCCCTGAGAAATGCTGGACAAGGAGAGGACAGGGGGAGGTGGCTCTCAAGTGGTGGTCAGGACAGAGAGAGAGAGAAGGGTCATGTCCTGGAGTGTGCATTTAAAGCCAAAATTGCATGGTGTCAAACTTATCCTTGAAAGTCCCTTACATGGTCCTCAGCTAGTCTGGACCTGGGGCTTTCCAAGTTCAAATGGCAGGAATTAATGTCTTTCATTTCTCCAGAGCATTGAAGGCTAAGGTCTCACCCAAAAGGGCAAAGGACAGCAGAGACTATGAAGGTCTTTCCATTTCTTATCCCTGTCTTGGGCTCCTGTCCTCTGCGCAACTCTCCTCTGTCTCTCCTCTCCTGTTTGTCCCCACACAGCACATGCAGCTGAAGTTAAGTCCAGAAACAGTAACTCTGGTCTGTAGAGTGTCTGCGGGAATGCATCCAAGGCTCCACAGTGCAAGGCTCTCAAAGTCGGGGGAAAGACAGACGGACGAACACGTGATGTAAATACAGCGACTCCACTGTAGATGGGCTCAGAGTGTCGCCAGTGACAGTTTTCAACTCTTGGCTTCACCTTAGAATCCCATGAGCATTCGAAATATTTTGATGCCCAGATCTTGTAGAATGACGGGAGAATCCTTGGGATGGACCCAGGTAACAGCATGGCTTTAGTGCCACAGGTGTGTCCACAGCCAGGGTTGGAAGCAGGGATGGAGTGCTCAGAAAGCATCCCTGATGTGAATGGAAAAGCCTCAGAAGAATTATCTGGGGATAATGAATCTTTTGGATGAAGAGAACCCCAGTATTACAGCTCGGTGTGTACCCAGTGGCTTCATCTGTGCTTTGAACACAGCACCAAGATAACTTAAAAACTTGAGTCAAATCAGTATTCATCAACATGCATGGGCTCCTATGCATGTGTCCACATCATTTTATCCCAATGGTGAAGAGTGGCTGGTCTCTTTCTTTCTCTTTAAGCATAGGCATAAAGTTATCCTATCTCAGGATAAGCTGTTCTGTGCCCCTACCATGCATTTACAGACAATGTAATCAAAGCATTCTCCTTTGAGGACTCTAATCCTTGCATCTCGCAGCATCCATGACATCACAAGGCACACGCCACTCTACAAAGGTGGAACACACTCTGCGGCACAAAGGGCCTCCTTTAGGGGGTGCGTGCCGCGTGTCCATGTTGATAAAGGGCACCCTCTCTTTCAAGTTGGAGGAAATTGATTTTGCTCTGGTTGTTCACAAAGGTTGTTGTTGGCAAAGACTCCGGATAAGAGGCACGGCGGGCAGCTAACAATCTCTTAATAGGACTAGATCAAGTTTCCCTCACCTGCTGCAGGGGCCCTGACTTCTGCAACCCGATGACATGAAGCCAGACTTTGACAGCGTTTTTGCTGTGGGAGCCTCCCCAAGCCCCCTTCCATAAATCCTAGGCTACTTTATTCCTTATTCATTCGACACAGATGTTTTTACAGCCGTAATATATTTATACTAATTCAGAGGCTTGCCATCAAATAGAGAGACCCAGCTCTGATCTGGAAGGTAGCAGAGCCCCTACTTCTGGTGTGGCACAGAAAAAGGCTGCCTCCCCCCACACACACAGTGCTCTTCAGAGGAGCAGTTTTTCTAAAATTCAAATGAAGGTGTCATAGTTAATAAGATGGAGTTCTCCCTCTTTTTCCTAATCATCGCTTCCAAATAGAAGTTTGTAGATACAAGAAGAGGCAATGCCAGGCCCTGAGGTTCCTTCAAAATGTCACTTAACCAGTTAGTTCATCATACACCCTGCTCTATCACTGAGTTGTTCCACTGAGGCAGCATCTCTCTCTGAACCTAGAGATAGGCTGGAACTCAGCAATCCTTCTGTCTCCACCCCCATAAGTATGGGATTGTGGGTGCGTTTCCAGCATTCCTATGAGGATTTTGGAGGTTCAATCTCAGTACCTCATGAATATAAACCAAGCACTCTTACCCCTGATCTCCCTAAGCCCCTAATCAGGTTCCTTCTTCCAGATATTCCAGATCCTGGCCCCCCAGATTGTCACAGAATTGGCTTTTTATTATTAATTTGAGTCTTTTTTATCACTTTTTAATGGCTAATTGCTGCTTGGTCCATATAGTTAGCAGAATAATTGTGATTCTAGCCAGCTGTTTCAGTAACCACAGGTAATAGACCTACCTTTCAGGTCCAGCAGTCTCCTGCAAGGAAGCTATAATCATCCTATGAACCACATCCCCCGTGGGGCAGGAGTGGGTGGCCAGAGACCGTGGATGCTACAATTTGAGTTCTCTTCCTATCTTAGCTGACTGGATGAGTCAGAGATTCTGGAAGCATCTTCAGGCTAACCCAATTTCCATCATGCTTGCTTTTTAATTGCATTTTAAAGTCTAAATGCAGTTGATTGAAGAAACTGTGTCACCGCATTTAAGGGAACTGGAGCTTGCTTTTTATGGGAATGCAGAAGGGTCCAGTGGGATAGCATCACGTTGCTTGAGCAGTGGAGGAGAGAAGCCTAGCTTGGAGGCTCTTTCAGGTTGTCCAGGGAAATGTCATTCGTCGTCCCAGGGAATGATGGCAGTGGGCAGGAACCATTGCTCCTCTGCTTATTGTACTTCTTGGGATCTGTGCTCCCACTGATCTGGATGATTCCCAGCCCCACAGGGAAGAAGTCCTTCCCATAGCAAGGAGCACCGCTCTCCTGAAAAGCAAGGCCAGAGGTGATGCCACACCTGCTTCCTTTCTCCAAGTAGTTCTCAAGTCCCCATCCTCCCTCGTTTCTTCTGATGCTCTTTCTTGTCATCTGGCTTTGCTTTGGGTGCTGTGCTGGCTTCCTTGTCATTGCTCTGCAGTTGCCTTCCTAACTCTTCCCATTTTTTTCAAGGGATCACTTGCACTCAGGTCTGCCGTTACTACAGACATATTATTAATTCTCTGATCTGATGCATTCTCTGTCTCTTAATGGAGTCTCAAGCCTGCTTTCCCTCTCCATCCCTGAACACTTACCTACCTTCAATTTGATACATTCCTGCTTTGATTTCCCATCTTCCTTTCCAAGGCTAATCCTCCCATTTGCCCAAAGTAGATGACTGAAAATAATCTAAGTTTTAAAAATACCCAGGCCAAAAAAAAAAAAAAAAAAGACCATTCATCAGTTTGCTAATTCCATATCTCTGAGCAACACTGTGAATCTCTGTGACTCTAGTGGAGTTAAATTTATTCCCAGCCTAAAGAAAAAAAATAAAAATAAAGCCAGTGAAAGAGCAGGAAGATGCTGAAGCCAGTTTTCCTGGGAAGCTGCTCAATCTGTGGCTTCATTTTGGCAAGATGATACTTTCATGTTCCCCCAGATACCTTCTAAACAACTTGTGGGCTCAGCAGTGTCAGTCTTGTGAGGTTTATGTGTTTATAATGATGAGCTGAGGTCTCCAGGAGAAGAATAATTAAGTTGGAGGGAGAATCCAGCTGGTCAGAAAGTTGCACCTTGACACCTGAGTCTATCCAGTGAAATTTGGAGCCAATATCCACATGAAAGAACCGTAATAGAAAAACATAATACAGCCATTTCAAATGTCAGGACACAGTGGACAGTAAAAAGACTATAACTATAATTTCTTATTTGAACAGGCATGACATGGATTTAGTCAATTTATTAGCGGCAGGGGCTGTCTATCAAACAGGTAAAACTGCATGGGGTTGGGCCAAGTGGTTTTAAACTCCCTACATAATGCCCCTTGCCAGGTGGTCTTTGATGTGCCGACATTTAAACTACATATTCAAATTCAAATTGTGAGAAAACTATGTTTTTAAAAAGTATCAGTGTGAGCCCATGGGCTGTTAGCAGTGCTGCACTCCGGTGGGACTGTTGGCAATGGGGAAGGTGCTGGGTAGAGCAGAATTGAAGGGAATCTCTCCTCTATCTTACTGCGAACCTCAGGCTGGTCTTTAAAAGGTCTTCAAATAGAAGTTTGATTAGTGTGGTGTGTAATTTCCAAACAGATAGCAAATTAATATTGAGGTTGTCATAGGGACAGATCTGTGACAATAGAGACGGGGGCTGGGAGATTTGCCCTACTAAAATGCCAATCCTTCTTTTTGGTGAATGTCAACAAATGAATATGACCTCAGAAGTATGGACTTAGACCAAAGGGTGCGTTTAGCATATGGCCATTGTGGCACTCCTGCGGCCTTTCTAAAGGCCAGTTCCACAACTGAACAACTGTAACAGCCACTAATAATCTTAAAAACCTCTTTCTGCCTTCTGAGATGTGACTTCTGATCTAGGGGGAGTGAAAAAAGAAGGCTGATATTTTATAAATATCAATTTTCAAAAATCTCCGATCCAGTGGCATTAACTGATGAGCTCGGGGCTGCTTGGAGACTCCCTCCCCGCACACCAACTGTAACCATGGCAACCTGTGTTTTAAAGGATGTCAAAGATGTTTCTAAACAGAAGGTGAGCAAAACAGTTTCTACATGAATCTTTACCTGAGACCTCCTGACTATTCCCACCAGGACACTTGTTTTTGTCTTATGGAGCTTTGATGTCATGCTAGACAATTTCCTGTTGTAGGGGAAATGGCCAACTCCAGACTGTCACAAATCTGAGGTCACTGGTGCCACTCTGTAAACAAGACTTGCCCCTTACACCAAGGCTTGCTGTCAGCCGGCCTCACAGGTTCCTGTAGCGCAGCTCACATTAGAAAGCTTGGCGACTCTCTCCGAAAGCTTTTGAATCTTTGATTCTGTTTGTGTATCTGATGCTCAGAGGCTTCAAACATCCTAGAAAAATCAACTGTGACCTCAGGTTTCCAGAGTAATATGCTAGTATCTCCCCAAAGTGCTGGATTGGAGTAAAAGACCATGATATTTGAATAGTTTGAATATTGGACTTCTGAAGTGAAAACGCTACATCAATTTTTTTGATCAGTCAACTGTCTGCTACTGTGGTTGTTTTCCAATGATTCATGCTAATTCTGCTTAAACTGAATGTTGAGAAAAGGCATTCTGAGATAGATTATAACCAAAGATTTTTGTTAGTGACTTGGAGCTAAGAGTACTTAGCATTCAAACAAAGGGTTACTAAATGGATGAACTTCAGTATCTTGACTCTTTCATTCATACATCTTAGCACGGCATCCTCATTCCTCCTGCCTCCTGCTCTCCTCTACCCATCTGCAAATTGTGTGTTTGGAGAGTTGAAGGGTCTACCACTCAACCTTGGCTGTCTTCCTTACCCATATGTTTCTTTCTTTCCTCATCCATCTCTGTCACTCTTTTCTGCTTAGCTCACATGACATCACCAAGGACAAACACAAACCTTGAAAAGTCTTCCTGAAACTAAAGTGTCAGATGCCTGTGATGCTAGGGTCAACAACCCACGGTGGTCATGCGGGACCATCATAATGCAAAATGAGCTGGCGGCTCAGCCAAGAACAATCTCATCAGTATCTGTGGGCTCTCTTCTGTACTTAGAAACCCATCTTTTTCTCTACCATGGCCAATTTCTCCCTCCATTTTTGATTTTAATTCAGAAGTAAAGCCAAGTAGCCTCTGTTATTACTGTTTTACGGATTAGGGCTGTTTCATAAAGAATTAAAGAAAAATGGGTTAAACTTGAGCCACGCCTCCAACATGATTACAAGCCATTAACAAAAATAGAAGAACATGAACAACATTCCAGACATGCCATCTCCATGCCCAGGGCTTCATTTCCTGTAAGGTTCCCATTGCAGATAACAGAACACAGTCTGTGTTCCAGCTCTGCATGTATGAGGACCGGGCACTTGCGAGAAGCTCATTGTCACTCCCGTGGACTTCATTATGAGAATGTTACCATCACGGTCATCATCCTTCTCACCATCACCATCTTCATCATCATCATCATTGTCCTATGACACCAAATCATTAACCCTGTCCAACAGAGTGCAAAGTCATTTTCTTGTGCACAGTTTGCAGTCCTGAGTTCTTGAACTTCTGCTGAGCATCCAGCCCCCACTTCCCACCCTGAACTCACAGTACGAGAAAGAGCTGGGCAAACCTTTGTTTTGTTAACCTGTGAGCCTGAACTTGGTCTGATCTTTTTGTCTAATTCCTTCCAGCCTACCCTAATGAAAACACCTCTTCTCCTTCCTGCCGCTGCCGCCACTGTCATCACACCCCACGGTTATGATTTCAAAAAGATTACCACAGGCTGAGCACACGCCACAGCACACTGCACACGTTAACAATTTTAAAATCGCACCACCGCTGTGCAGGACATGAGCCGTCATGGCTGTCCTGCAGCAGCACAGCCAGTAGCTGATGGGACAGAAGTGAAAACCCAGCAGCTTCATCCCACAGCCTGTGTGCTTAACAGAGTAACTGTAGCAAGGCAAGCTGCTGAAGGGCTGGAACGGGGGGCGGGGCGGGGCGGAGGTGAGGACATCCTTATCATAGGCGAGCCTCTGCTGACCAGTGAGGTAGGCATTGTTAGCTTTTCTTTCTAGCATGAACGCCAAGGGCTGGGGACATTAGACTCCTGGCCAAAGGACACACACACACCATCACAACTCAAGTCCCACTGACTCTTGCTTGAAGCATCATTATGCCCAATACCAGGGTATCAGAGCAATGACTTTGACTTTCCTGACTCCATGTTAGAACCATGGAGAGAACCCCTAGCATTTATATTCTAATAGACAGTTTAGTACAGGGACCCAAGATCCAGGACTCTGACTCAGAGACTCCCCCCATGGGTCACTGTGTGGTATCAGTGAGTACCTTAGCTCATCTTGAAAATGGATCGAATAAAATGGTTCTGGAAAGTAGATAATTCAGTGTGTGCTCAGCTTCTGATGCCAACAAGGACAAGGGATTGTTATGACAGGAGGGTTGGTAGATAGTTCTGCCCAGGTGCCCCTACCTACAACTGCCTACCACCAGTTAGGCAAGCCCACTGATGCTTTTCTCCTGTGAAATTAGGTACCAGTGAGGGAGCATATATTGCAAGGTGTTTCATTTCCTATGTATTCCTTTGCTAGGAGTTAGAGCTGGGTCTGCCACTCCGGGTTTCCATATCTTACCTAAGATCTTTCTCCCTACTTCTCCTTTCTTCTCTCGAGGCTATTTATGGTAACTCCTGAAGGACCAGGCAAAGTAGCCTTCAGAAATCAACAGTCCACTAAGAGGACAGATTAGAACCTTCGTGGAGGTCAAGGGATGTGGGCTGGGGCCGTGGCTGGAAGAGTCATTCTGGTCGGTCTGGGCAATGGGAGCAGCCATCATGTTTTTGCCTGTGGGTTTCTTGAGGTAGACTAGGTCACGTGCCACCTCCAGTTGGCTTAGTAGATCTGTTTTGCTAGCATAGCTAAGAAGGAGCATGTGTTGGAGACCACCTGTCGCCAGAGCTGCTTAGCTACTGCTCACAGCGTGCTACATGCTACATCGCACACAAATGTTCGTATGTCCAGACTGGAATTGGTGTTATTTGGAAATAGCTGCCACTGTCCTTCCCATGTTACAGAGGAAAGAACTGGGGTTCGCGGTGTTTGAGGTACTTCCCAGAGGATGCCTAGGGAAAGATGTGGCTGAGCAGGTGGTATGGCTGCAGAACCCAAGGGCTGCCTGCATGTCTGTGTCTTGATGCTGAACCGGTGGCAGACCTGTGGCTTTGATAGAAGGCAGAGAGTGCTGTGGACAGTGACTGGAAAGGAAAAGACTGAAGAGTGAGCTCAGACTCAGCCTGGGAAATTTGGAAAGGCTTAAGAAGAATAGAGCCAAGAACAATAGCCAAGCCCAGGAAGACACAACAAATAGAAGATAGCATGCCTCAGTGTAATCTTGAGAACTAGGGTATACCCTAGACATCACCCAAGGCACCCTTCATAAAAAGCTTCTATTGACCAAACGATAGAGAGATGCCCATGCGTGCCACTTGCACACATGCATAGACATGTACCCTGAAGATGGAGCATGCACTGTGAAGAATAGGAGCACCAGGGTTTATTGCAATGAAGAAAAGAGTCTGCGTGCATATACTTCATTTCCAATTGCTTCTGGCCACAGAACCCTCATATTGTGCAAACTCTATGGATAGCTATGGAAACTTGGACAGCTTTTGAAGGAGGGTATTGGAGGTATCTGGAGTTCTTTGCTAAGGGACACAGTTTACTGTGGGAGATGTAATGACCACATCAAGGCAGATAGCAGATGGGATGGGTAATAACAGTCCAGGGGGAGAATGGAGAGACCCTAAATAGACAACTTAGTCCGAGAAAGAAAGACTGGACAGGAAGCAAATACCAGGAAATATCCCTAAGTCCCAAGGAGAGGTGGGGCAAGCTTAGGGAATATCTATGACAAATGTTCACGCCAGTCTGACCTTAGACTATGGTTAGATACCTGGTGCTGAGAGGAGAAGGCAGGGTTAGAAGTGGGATCTGTGGATTACTGTCTTCACCTCTTCCCACGGGGCTGCTGCAGAGAGGGCTGAAGAAGCATCCCAGAGAAGAGTCCTCTCCACGTGATGCAGGAGAAAGGGCACAACCAGACAGGCAGTGCTGGAAGAGGAAAGGACCTCAGAGCAGCCCTGCCAAGAGCATGGTAAGCTCAAAAGATGATTTTTTTTTCTCGAAGTGAAAATGGTTGTTGGGCTCTGCATTGTTTGCAGAATGAGAAGCTTCTCAGCCAGAGAGTATGTACTATAAGCAGTAGGTAGCCGGGTTGGCAGTGTGTGGCTCATTGGCTCGGAGGCTATATTCTGGGCAAGAAAAGACTTCTAGAGAACCTGCTTACAGCAGCTGATGGCTGGCATTAAGAGAGAAGGTGCCTGGCACTATAAGACAGCAGCCAGGTACCTCCTAGGTATGCTAGGGAAGAGAATAGTAGACCTGAGGATTTTAAGTAAATCTTTAATGTGGCATTTAAACAGGACTGAATAAGAGGAGAGGGGGCCTAAACAGAAATGCATTTTGCAAACCTGTCAGCTTCCTCTGCAAGAGTAATTGGGCCAAGATGAGAGAGGAGTAAACCTAAGCACATATCTAAAACCACCCGAGTCAACAGATAATTAACCTCCTGATTCCTCCCTTCCCCCTGTCCATGATCAGATATCTATTATTTCAGACACAGTTACTCTTCAAGAAACATGAGGAGCACAGACCCCAAGCCAGCTTCTGCTCACATGCCATTTGGTTAATTTATGCTTGGGGGAGTGGATCTGAGAGAATGTAGCCAGTGCCCTCACCTGCCTTGTTTCCGTGTTTAATATATTCAGGGACATTTGTGATGGTGCCATCCATGCTTAAGACGAACTCTATGTCTTTTAAAGCTCACATCTAACTTTGTGTTGAGAAAACACCATTTTCCAATTCAGCTTTAAAAAAAAAATACCCATCGGGCATCAAGTAGCTTTTACAAAATGAACCGTTTTTAGTTGAACTGTGAAGGAAAAGCAAACATACATTACTGCCATTCATGGGAACCTATTTACGGTGCCGCAAATCTCCCAAAAATATGGAAAGAAAGATCTAAGCTATTGCCTCTCGAACCCTCTAATTAGCTTCTCGAGGTTTCAAAAATTAAGCACTTGGATTTCATATTTGAAAATGGCTCTATTTGCTTGTGGTTTCAGCTCAAAAGTGAGGAAGCACGTGGGAATGAGTGCAGGATATAAGAGAAGGAGGCAGACATCATCCAGACCTTAATGAGCCTATAAAGCTGGTGAATATCTTAACTCTGTTATTGGCAAATGTGTTTACAATGGCACTTCCCTACTATTTGAACACGGGCTTCCATTGAGGGATTAGAGGCGTGTCTGTAGGTAAAATGCAGTCCTTGTTAAGGAACTACAAAGTGTTGAGTGTTGGATTCAACCCGGCCCCAGGTGAAGTTATTCATAAGCTGTGTATCTGTTTTCTGAGCTCTGCATTGGTACACCAGCTGTCCTCGGGGCTTCGTTTTCTGGCCTTTTCTCCTTGCTACCTCTCCCGTCAGCTTTAACTTCAGTTGTCAACTTGACACAGGCTAGAGTCATCTGAGAAGAGAGTCTGCATTGAGGGGTTGCCCTGATCAAGCTCCCCTGTGGTCACGTCTGTAGCGGTCCTCTTGGTCTTAATTGGTGTGAATGAGTCCACCTCCTGGCAGCACCATTCCCTAGGCAGGCGGTTCTGGGTTGTACAAGGAAGCACACTGAGCCTGAGCCTGGGAGAGCAAGCAAGCAGCCTTCCTCTTCGGCTTCTGTTTCGGTTCCTATGCCAACTTCCCACAATGATAGTCTATAACCCAGGAGTGGAAATTAACCTTCATTCCCCCTAAAGTTTCACTGGGTCTGTGCTTTGTCACCGTACTAGAAAGGAACATGGGCTGCCACCCTTGCATTAGTTTCTTCTCTCACTATGGTAATAAGCTATCTGACAAGAATCAACTTGGGGACCTTTATTCTTTACTTTGGTGGGGTTTTTATATCTATTTATTATCTACCAATGTGCATATCATAAATGTACATTTAAGTATATACATTTACACACATATGTATATGTATGATCAAGTAGCATATTTGGATTGCGTTACTGCTTTGAAAGATCCTGGTTCAAATACCATGAGATTGTTGCCTCCATCATCTGTTTGCCAGCCGTGGTATGTAGTGATCGCCACATTAAAAATATTATTACCTGTCATGCAAGCTTCCAACAATTGTGGGTTGTTTGGTGTTCACCAAAAACTGAATGATTGCCAACAATTCTGAAGTGATGATTCAGGGATAGAGTGGGCAGCCATAGTTACAGAATTACTTACCTTCCATCCTTTGAAGTCACAGTTGGTACTGGAGAAACCAATCCCTTGAGCAATGAGTATGTGATCCCCAAAATGCTGTGTCAAGAGATAATACTGAATTCAATTTTCACCTAGGTGACATGTGACAGCTGCCGGGTACATGACCCTTTGCCAGTGTTAACTACAGGTCTCTGAAATCTGTCATTTTTATAGGTGGAAATGGCAAGGTACTATTACCTCTTATGCATTTGTAGGACTTGGGAGTGGTGTGGGAAGTTCTTCTGTATATGTATTGTCATTGGTTAATAAAAAAGCTGCTTTCAGCCAATGGCTTAACAGAGTAAAGTCAGGCAGGAATGCCCAACAGAGATGTAGAGAGAAAGTAGGCAGAGTCAGTGAGACATCATGTAGCTGCCACAGGAAACAGACACACCAGAACCTTGCTGGTAAACCATGAACCTCGTGGTAAAACATAAAATAATAGGAATGGGTTAATTTAAGATGTAAGAGCTAGCTAGAGATATGCTTAAGCTATTGTCCAAACAGTATTGTGATTAGTGCAGTTTCTGTGTGAATATTTGGGTCTGAGCAGCCAGAAAACGAACGAGTAGCCTCTGACGCCCCGGGAGTAGTGTTTTCTCCTCTTTCCTCCATGTACTGTGGAGCACAGGCTTCTCTCCTCTACTTGTACATTGGCTCTCCCCCAAAAGACTTGCAAAGTCTCTGAAATTACTGTGGATATAAATCTGTTGCCTGTTCTACATCTGTTGGGTGTTTGCCAAGTTATTATTGAAATTAATCTTATCTAGTGTGTCAGGATACTGATTTTTTTAAAGTGTTAGCAGACACAATGTCATTTCTCTTTATGACTTATTCTTTTATTTATACAATTAACATCTATCTCAAGATCAGAGTCATGTTAATACATTCACCATTTTCTAAATTGCTGGCTTAATTTTCATTTTCCATTCCTCAATCCATCCATAATTTATTTTCAATGTATTACTTAAAGTCCCATTTTGAGGCTTTGGCCTTGAAATTTGTTTTTGTTTTTTTTCTTCTAAGTATTTTCTTAGTGTTCTTTTCTTTTTGGATTTTTGAAAGAGCCTTTATGTAGTGTGATGTTCCAAAATACGCAAGGGTTTACTGTGAAATGAGCTTGTGTGTGTGTGTGTCTGTGTGTCAGAGAGAGAGAGACATATAGACAGTGTATGTGCGATGTGTATTGCATGTGTGTGTGCAGGAGCCCAAACATGTACATGTGGATACCAGAGGAACGTATACAGTAGCCTGCTTTGTCATCCTCCACCCTACTCCCTTGAGACAGGGAATCAAGAGTTTGTTGCTTTATTCAGACTGTAGCCAGCAAGCCCTTGAGATCTTCCTGTCTCCATTCTTTTCTGTATAGCGGTTCAGACATGTGTGATATTGCCCTGTTGTTGTTTTTTAATGTGGGTGCTGGAGATTCAAACCTGGGTCCTCATGCTTGCATGCCATGTGCTCTTATCCATTGATTCATCTCCCCAGTCCCTGGTGCATTAAATTTGGCAGCAACAGCACATCGTGCCAACATTCATAGCTGTGTATATAACACATCTTAATATGCCATAGGGCAAGCATTCCTAAAATAGGTGCTATTTTAAAAACTTCCTAGGTTATTTTTTTCAACTGGAAGTAAAGCACAGATCTTACCATTTTGCCCGCCCCCACACGGTCACTGTCATCTGCATTCTCAAAGCAGAGGTCACAGTGTGGACACTGACATCAGGTCAGAGACGGAGGTGGAACAAAGTCAGAAAGCATAGCGTGTAGAAATGTCCACTTGGTCAGTGAGTCAGAGACATGGCTGGAAGCCAGTCCCCAGGGGAGCCTTGCCGGCTTTCCAGTCCAACATGCTGCGGAGTTGAGTTTGGCAAACATGAGAAACTACTGAAGTGTTTTTGTCTATATCTATTCCATCCACCTTTGAGATGCTCCCTGGAGCTGTCAGCCCTCATACTTAAACTCATGAGAGCCTTGAGCATATTTCTTAGAGCATGTTTTAGTGGGAAACAAGAAAATTCTGCTATAGGGGATGCTGGACAGATTCCCTTTGTAAAATATAAAATATTATTATTACTGGTAGTAGTCATAGTAGTACTAGTTCTGAGCAATACTCCCTAGGTTTAATTTTTAATTAAAATGTATTACATGTATTTATTTATTCAGTTTTACTTGGGAGGGGTGCATGCTAGAGTGTTCTTGTGGGGGTGAGGACAATCTGTGGGAGCCAATGCTCTCCTTTCACCATGCTGGTCCCAGAGATAGCACTCGGGTTGACAGGCCCGGTAGCATCTTTACCTTCTAAGCCATCTCCCTAGCTCACAATATGCATGGATTTTAAAGGCTTTGCTGATGATGGAGTAAAACCTGAGGCTGAAGAATTCTGAAATGGCAATGATATGAATGAGAAATACAGGGTATGCAGGTGTGTGGCCATCATAATGGGACCATGTTTCCTCATATTGCTGTCCCTTCTAACTGCTTTTCCAAAATGCAGAGCAAAACAGAACCTATCACTTGCCCCAAAGGCAAGATTGGCAAGCCTTTCTCATATCCTCCTCCCCTCTGTTCCCTCTCCCACCCACTCCCATCTCCCTGCTCCAGCCTCACCTGCCCTCTTATGAAAGAAGCTATCCTTATAAGGTCATCTGTTCCATTAAAAGCAACTGCCCATAAATAATTCCCATGTCCCCAGCTTAAGGTTTGGCAAGCCCTGTGCCCACACAGTAGCTGACACAAGGTAAGTACACAGTAAATTTTGAACTATCTCTGTCTCTATCTTCATTTCCTTGTTTCTGTCTCCAATTTCCTATAAGCCACCATGGAGTTTAGCGACACTGCAAGCAGCAGGCTTGTTCCCAAGTGCACTGCACACAGCAGGCTTGTTCCCCAGTGCACTGCACACAGCAGGCTTGTTCCCAAGTGCACTGCACACAGCAGGCTTGTTCCCCAGTGCACTGCACACAGCAGGCTTGTTCCCAAGTGCACTGCACACAGCAGGCTTGTTCCCCAGTGCACTGCATACAGCAGGCTTGTTCCCAAGTGCACTGCACACAGCAGGCTTGTTCCCAAGTGCACTGCACACAGCAGGCTTGTTCCCAAGTGCACTGCACACAGCAGGCTTGTTCCCAAGTGTGCTTCTCCTCCTTACTGAGAATAAGTTTGTCTTTGTGAAGCAAGAAACCTTTAGCTATGTTTGTGTGTTTTAAAGCCTTGTTTGTATGTATATATGTGCATGGATGGATGGATATATAAATTGTTATTGGCATATACTCATTGTACACAGTGATGGGTTTCATAAAGACAAGTTCATGCATGTTGTCTTTGTTGCTTTTCCATTACTGGGATAAAAAAACATAACCAAGGCAATGTATAGAAGGGAAGGGTTTATTTGGGGCTTATGGATCCAGTGGACTAATAGCCAATCACCATCATGGCAGGGAAGTATGGCAACAGGCAGGCATGGTGGCAAGAACAGCTGAGAACTCCCATCTCAAACCACAAGCAAGAAGTGAACTGTGAATGGCTGGAAACTTTGGAAGCTCAAAACACGCCCCAGGGATGCAATCCCTCCAGCAAGCCCACCTCAACTAATCTTCTCCAAATGGCTCATCAAATGGGGGCTAAATATTCATAATTTTTTAAAATGCTTCCCCTTTTGATTTTTATGTTATGTGTAGAGGTGTTTTTGTTCTGTGCCACATGCATGTAGTGTCCATAGAATCCAGAAGAGAACATAGGATTCCCTGAAACTGGGTATACCGATGGTTGAAAATTGCTATGTGGCTGCTGAGAATTGAACCTGGGTCTTCTGGAAAAGAAAACAGTGCTCTTAGTCACTGAGCCATCTTTCCATCCCTGTGGGGGCAAGTATTCAGATGCCTGAGATTACAGAGAAGATCTCATGGACAACACCACATGCATATACCATGTACTTTCAACATGTTCACCTCCACCCTCCCCTCCATACCATTCTCCTTCTTTCCCACAGACAATGTGACTTCTACCTTCATGTCATAGATAGATATGTATTATTTGATGTATCTATACATCCAAGTGTATAAACTCCAAGATCGACAAACACACATGAGAGGAAACCTGTGATGTTTCTTTCCCAAGTCTGACTTGTTCTGTTTAGCCTGATGGTCTCTGATAAATGTATACTGTCAAGTGGTACGACAGAAAGAGGATCAACCTCCTGGCATCCATCCCACAAAGGTTTGGGTACTAATTCAAGGGCAGGTCAGTTTATGATATTAAATCTTTCCCTTGGGATGGAGGGGGGAGGAGAAGGAGGAATGAATGGTCACCATAGCTACCACAGTAATACGTCTTACTCTCGCTCCAACTCTCTTTCATGCGATATTTCCCAAGCCTCTTAGCAAATGGAGCCCGGCAATAGAGGATTTTCCATGCCAGCTTCAGGGCCACACTGCGTTCCAACAATGAATTCACAGCAATGACAAAGGGAAGTAATACTCAGAGCCTTAGACTGGAGTGTGTACAAATGAGGGTCGTTATAAGCCCTAGTCCCATGGGGTCAGGGAAGAACTGGGTGCATCAACACTTTCAGAACCTCCTGCTTGACACTGTCTACGTTAAGATGTCTTCTAGTCCTGGAAGGGAAGACAGCTCCTGATTGGTTTCACTATGGAGCAGTGGTTCTCAACCTTCCTAACACAACACTGCAACCCTTTAATTCACTTCCTCATATTGTGGTGACCCCAACCATAAAAAATTATTTCCTTGTTATTTCATAACTGTAATTTTGCTACTGTTATGAATCATAACGTAAATGTAAGGTATGCAGGATGTCTGAAATAGGATCCCTTTGGGGTCATGATCCACAGGTTGAGAACCACTGCTGTAGAGGGATACAGTTACAACTGACTTCATCCTCCCCAAATCCTGGTGTTAAGGTCAGTACCTCAGGACCTCAGCACATGGCCTTTTTGGGAGACGAGTCTGACATTTAAATTGGGGTCACTGGGATGGGCCCTGTCCCCATGTGATCAATTTCCTCATAAAACAGGGAGATGTAGAGACACACTCAAATATAAGCAGAAATTAAGACACACGTGAAGACGAAAGCAGAGGACAGAACAGCACATCGGCAGGGCATGAAATACTGAAGACTAACAGAAAGGCAGCCGAAGCTGAGAGCAAGGCAGAAGCAGATTCTCCTCTGCAGTCTTCAGAAAGACCTTGATCTCCAGCTTCTAGCCTCCAGAGCTGGGACACAATCTCATCTGTTCCTTAGACCACCCTCTAATGTGATCCCTAACAAAGGCAGGAACTAATGAAGAACAGAGATGGATGCACAGCTCCAGGGCAGAGCAGGTCACCAAATGATTTTAGGCACCAAGAACCCTCTGCCCCTCCAATCCTCATTGCATCTGCTGTATGAGCTAGGTTCTAAAGCAACCCCACGTGATAGGCGTGGAGTCTCATTCGATGCTGGACCAAGCCAGCTTCTCCCTACTCTACCGCGGTGTCCCTTCTGCATGTCTTAGGATCCACGCATGCACTGGTACCCCTGAATGGAAATGGTCATTGTCAGGGAAACTTCCTCTCTGTGGTATGATTGTCAAAGTGAGTGAGCTGTCACCGCTTCCCTGTTTGGGCTCAATGCCTTATGTGAAGCTACACAGTTCTTACCTCGGCCCTGTGACACTGACTTATTACCAGGCATGCATGTTTACATGTGCCTAGTCCAAGACCCGGGCTATAACTTCTTGCAGTATTGAGACTCAGATATTCTGCCCCGGGAGATGGCTTAGAGATGTCTATATTGCTGGGCTCCATAGTCTCAGAAGTCTGCAAAGCACCCTGGGAAGAAAGCGGGTAGGAGTGTCTCTGTAGAACTCTGCTGAGCTTTTCAAATGCTCTGTTTTGGGATCTGGTAGGGTACTAGAGCCAGCAGCTAACCAGTGAACCACACTGTGGATGCTGCTGGCTCTAGTTTTTAACATGGGAGGTCTCTTGAGACGTGTATTTCATAAATAGATTTTCTGGATAAAACAGAAGGCCCAGTAAAGTCAAATTTTCAAATGAAATATGACTAATATTTGCATATCACTGTGTCCTCAGTATTGCTTGGGAGACAGTATAATTTAAGATTTAGTCATTGTTTATCTAAATTTCAGTTTAATTGAGCATCCTGTAATTGCAGTCATCAAATCTGGGAAAGTATTTGAAAAACTGCTTTGAAAACTAGACTATAAAGAGCCTTCTAGAACTCTCTCTCACCATCTCTGTCCCTCTCCCTCTCTGATAATGTGATGTCTTTCTCTAGGAAACAGACTAAAATCTGCCCAAACTGAGTTTCTGCCCTGTACCCTCCCCGTTGCCTTCTTATAGACCTTACCTCCCTTTCTACCACCAGCACAGTTCCTACTGGGCTCTGCTGTGCAACGTGTGTGTGTGTGTGTGTGTGTGTGTGTGTGTGTGTGTGTGTGTGTGTGTGTATGTGTGTGTGTATGTGTGTGTGTGTGTGCGTGTATGTGTGTGTGTATTCATGTGTGTATGCATTCATGCATGTGTGTGTGATTATGGGTGACCACATATGTGTGTGCTTGTTTGTGCATGCATGTGTGTCTATGTTTATGTGTACACATATGACTATGGGTGTACATGTATATTTGTGCACATATGTGTGGAGGCCATAGATTGGTGTCAAGTGTCTCCTTTGACCACACTTCACCTTAGTTTTTGAGCTAGGGTCTTTCTCTGAACCTACAGCTCACTAATTGTGCTAGGATGTTTGATGATGAGCCCCTGGGATCTGCCTGACTCAGCTTCCCCAGTACAGAAATGATAAATGTATGGCATGACACGTTTTTATTTTAATTTTGAATTTTAATACATTTTAAATAAAATACAATTACACAACTCCCTTACATCACTCCCTCCCTTCCCTTCCCCCTCTCTAGACCCCCGTATTTCTTCCATTCCTCCCTTCCCATGTCCCTCAAATTAATAACCGCTTTTTGTTTCATTATTATTGTTAGACATATATAAATACATACACAAATATATAAATATAACCTGCTGAGTACTTTTTTGTTGCTTATATGTATGTGGTTTTGGGACTGACACCTTTGCATTTGATAAGCAGTTTGGAGACTCACCCTTGGGCGAGGCTCTCTTTCCCTCTTTGAGTAACCATTAGTTACCTGCAGATTTTGTCTAGAGCTGGGACCACATGAGAGTCCTCCCTTCAGTGCAAGCATGTCTATTGATACTGTCCTTGTCTTGCACATGCAGCGTTTCTAGGAGAGACCCAAGCATGTATCCCCATGCTTGCACAGCAAGCATTTGACCAGCTGGGCTATATCCCCGAGCCCTGCTTCTCCTCTTTTATGACCTAGGACCTGCCACTCCAGGTCCAGGGGATGGTGACATCCTTGGCTGTTTCCAAGTGAACATTACACCAGCGTGCAGAGACAAGACCAGACCATAGTAATCTCCTTCCAGTTTTGATCCAAGGAAATTAGAGAGATTTACAGGCAAAGGTACAGAAGAGACCCAGTGCCGATGCCTGGAAGTTGCTTCATAGGAAATCCTGCTCTGTTCCATTCCTGGGGAATCAGAGGCTTATCCGGTTCAGGAGAAAATGGGTTTCTAAAAAAGACGGAGCCAGTTTGTGACTGTCAGATCACAGGAGCGTGACTGGAATCCCAAGTCGCATCGCATACTGCACTCCGAACCCATCCCTTCCCGTGAGTGCCATATCTAAGGACAGTACTCGGAGCTGCTGGAAGCCCCCGTCTTCTTACTTGGCATTACCTCTAAGACAGCGTGCAGCTGTCTTCCTAATAGACTCCAGTTATCTGGACCAGTGTTTCAGTTCCTTCTTGACTTGTGACTTAAAGTCAATCCGTCATAAAAGAACCCTCAAAGTTCAGGGACTCAAAGATCTGTCAGCTGCACTTTTCAATTCCTGCCCAGGGCAAAGGCCCTTCATGCTGGTACATAGCTAGCTTCGATCCCAGGTCTGCAGTGTCTAGTGTTAGTCACCTGCAGCTACTTAAATGTTCACCTTTGAATTAGTGAAAATTACAGAAAACATAAGCTTTAGTTCCTCTGTCGCACCGTGACACACTAGTCAGATACCCAGTAGCCTCACATGGCTCGTAGCCACTCTATTGGACTCATAGATGCCACCATCAACACTGGACATCCCAGCAGACAGCCCTGTGGCAGCTTCTTGCCTCACTTTCTAAAAGCCAAAGAACAGTGCATTTGGTTTTGGGCAAGAATACCAATCTCAATTGGTATTCAAGAACTGAAATTAAGAAAACGCTTCTAAGGCATGTAGATTGTTTTAGGATTTTATATAGTGCTGCCCAGCTAGTTAATCAATGTATTACCTTGGTTAAAGATGGAAATTTATGATCTAAGCCTCCAAGGTAGCCCACTTGTGAAGGCAGAAGCACGCAGCTTCAATTAGTTTGGCTCAACTTTTCCTTCTAATGAGGCAATGTGGACACTGGGCAAGAAGAGAGGAGCTCAAAAGACCTTGGTTCCAGAAGCAGCTGTGTAGGGTGGGGGGCACCATGGGCAGAACCCAGTCTCCGGGTGTGAGCTGGGTAGCTACGAAGTGATTGAGAAAAATCCCTGCCTTACCTGCCAGTTCTTTGTTTTGATGATAGCATCAAACAAGCAGATTTGCTCACTGACAAAGCATAAGAAAATACAGAAACTATAAAAAAGAAAGAAAAACCTGCAGCAGTCTGCCTTGTGGTCAGACAAGTCACTAACCCATCAAAGGCTTTAGGGTTTCATACCCTCTGCTTAGCACACACACACACACACACACACACACACACACACACACACACACACACACACACACAGCACTTACAGGTTGTGCGGTAGTCTGTTTTATAGATATTGTACTGTTAGCCCTTTGATGGGTTTCTAGTCTCTCTCTCTCTCTCTCTCTCTCTCTCTCTCTCTCTCTCTCTCACACACACACACACACACACACACACACACACACACACACACACACACACACACCATTTTAAACATCATTTCTCCAAACACCCTCAACTTGGTGCTTATCTCTGTTTTGAAAATACAGAATGGAAAGGCCTGGCTTCAAAGAAGGTTGTAGATAGATAGACATTAATGGTGGGAACTACGACTAGGTTCTTTGTGAAAGGAGTCACTAACTTCAACCCTTAAGGCACCTTCCTGTTCCAAGCTGTCTGATTCTTGGATGGTAGCTCTTTTGAAGTCATCTTTGGGGTCTGAGACTAAGCAAGCTTTTAGCTGCCTTCCTCCCCTGCCATCTTAAGCCAGAGATGGCTTAAAGCTCTGTACTATGGGCAATGAAATTGTCACCTTAGTCATGACAAGTCAGACCCTGGGTGCCATCACAAGGTGCAACAACCTGATAGAACTGTCTATGATGAAGGGCCACTTCTCCATCTGCCTATTCATTAAGGCAAGCACTGGTCATATTGGCTGCTGAGCACATGAAATGGGGCTGATGCAACCAACAAAATAGCTGTCTGGACTGTAAATATCAGTGGCCACGTGGGACAAGTATCTACCTTTGGGGGCAGAGAAGTTTGGAAAATATAGATCCCCTGAAATACACACATCCTCGATACCACAGTTTTATCTAAAATGGCAATTAAAAGCATTAACCATGAGCCCATGTCATGTTTTCCTATTAGCTCCAAATTTCTTATCTGCCATTAGTTCCTCAAGGATGAAGTCCAATGACCTAGCCATCAGAAGTAGAATATCTCACACCTATCTAAGCCAACACATAGGACAAACTCGGTAAATGACTTCACTGGAGGAAGACACTTTTCTCAACGCTTACTCTGCCATGAGAAATCATCACATATCCCCAGTTCAAGCTACTCAGCCAAATGAGTGTTCATCAGTTGGGCATCCCAAGTGAAAGACAGCATTTGGTACCAGGTCTGTATCGGTCGGTGTTCTCTAGAGGAAAGAATGCATAGGATGGCTCTACATATGAAAAGTTCAGCCTAGAACTAAGAAGAGCAGAGCCAGAGAGAGGGCACACTGGTTAAGAGCACTTGCTGTCCCTGTAAAAGACCTAGGTTCAGTTCTCAGCATCCACATTAGGCAGCTCACAGTCACCTGTAACATCAACTCCAGGGAACCTGACACTTTCTGTCCTCTGAGGGCACCTGAAATCATGTGTACCTGCCCACACATGGACATAAGCCAAGCAGACCTTTAATTAAAAATAAAATAAATACTTTTAAATAAATAAAAGTGGTGCCAGGATTCTAGAGTCTAGCTCTCTCTACATAGATGGTAGGTAACTGCCATGCCCCTGAAAAGTCAGTTGACTTCTCTCTTCTGGAAAGAGACATGGGAGGTTCTAGGTTAAACATTTTCCAACCCCTTTACAACACCCCTTTTACAACACCCCCTTTACAACAAGCAAAGCTATCTCCAGACATCACCAAATATCTCTCCAAAGGCAAAATCACACCACGCCACACCCACTGAGAGTCAATGACATCACTCTTCCTCAAAGTTTCCTCCACCACTGCTAATCAAACATCTAACTTGGGTCAATAATTTCTAAGCACCTGACTTCTCTGGCATGTCATACAGGAGCATAGAATTATAAGAGTGTGCCTAGGTTCTCATGGATGTCACTCTGGTCTAATTATCAACTTAATGTTTGGATCACTGGGCCATTAACATGCTGATTTTTCAATTCAATCTTCTATTTTTATAAAATGGTCACCCTGTGACTTTTATCTACTCTGGGGCTGATTTTATTTAAGTGGACCATATCATTTCACCCACTCTGTGTCTGCAAATACCTCTTCATCGCTGAATGTCAGCATGTCTGCTAATGATGCTAACAACTGTAGCTCGTGTCTACAGAACCCACGCGGCCAAAGGCAGGCAGGCTTTGTGTTTGTTCATCTTCTCCTCTTTCCCTGAGTAAGGTTTTTGATTTGTGCTCATTATGATACACAAATAGCCTGGCCTGGATCCTTCACATGTTCAGTTCACTTCCCCCTAACTTATTAATGTAGCCTCTAGGAGGCACACACTTATTCTCTGAAACAACACATTGTGGAAAGAAATACACATATCATTGCCAAATATTGAGGGACCTTGTTGCAGAAGTGTGTATTCTCAGAGCCTGAATCATTCTTACTGGACCGGGGCATCCTTCTTTCTTGGTGACAGGACTGGACACTCACACATGAGTTGTGATAGTGGTTTGGTAGCACTTTATATAGCTATTTCATTCAACGAAACATAGGCTGGCCTCTGAGATCTACAGGTCCCATCGAGAAAGCATCATTTCCTGTTAGACATGGGTACTCACTCCTTGCGTTCTAGACATTGACTGGATCTCAGCCACTGGTCCATCAGTTCTTCCAGCCAAGCCAGATCAATACTATCATCACTGTCATTTTCCTAAAAGTTAAAGGCGGCTTCTTGGGACCACATAACCGGGAATGAGACCCTGCCCTGTAGATTTCTAGACTCTGCATCCTTCTCTGGTTCCTAAATTTGCTCTAGATTTAGAGTAACATACAAACCACATGTGCTTTTTTTTTTAATTAAAGGAAGCATTCCTTAGCATCTGCCTGAAAAGGTCATTCAGCACAGATCCAGTTAAAACAAGTGAAGGGCTAGAGAGACGGCTCAGCAGCTAAGAACATGCACTGCCCTTTCAGAGGACCAGAGTTAGATTCCCAGCACTCACGGTGAATGCTCACAACTGCTTGAAATTCCAGGTCCAGATGGATCTGCACCTCTGCCCTGCCTGGTACCTGTACTCATGTGTTCAATGCACACACGGTAGGGCCTATAATTAAAACTTTTAATAGCAATAAGTAAAGCACAAGTTAAGGTCTTTTAACTAGTATGTTTTATACACGGGGGTGGGGGTGATGGGAGAGTACATCCCGGCTGTCATGGTGTGCAGACTGAATCTGTAGGTTTCCTGTAGTTTGCTGTTTGTAGCTTTCAGAACATAATTTCCTTCCCTTCAACATAGCTTTGTTTTAGTTTGGGAGAGAACACACTGGTGGGAGCCTGGTGATTATCGCATTTTTAAATTTCATTAGGCACATTGTAATTTAGAAATGAGATATTTTTTTAATAGAAAAACATTCTCTCATAGCACAACTCTACATCAATCAACGTTCTTGATGGGAACTGCAGTTGTTTTGAGATAAGCTTATTTCTCATGCTGCAGTCTTTGGAAGGAACAGATGCAGATTAAAACTGAGGACCTAAGACGTGGGCCCTCCCATGCCTGTTCCTTCATGAATGCAAGGTTAAAAAAGGCGAACAATCTCCTCCAGCAACTTTCCTAACGAACATCATCATCTGATTGACTTTGAAAGAGTTCTAGAGTCTGGTGCTGGCTTAAGTGATTGGAACTGCATGGCTGAGGCCAATGCAGACTTCCTTCTATGTGTAATGTCCTACCTCTCATGCCTCTTCTGCTCTGGTCTGAAAAGAGCGACAGGTTTGATACACTTTTGCATTTCTTCAATACAAAAATCATCCCTCAGTCATGCCGTAGTTCAAGGGTACTTGAGCCAGAATCTCATGCTATCTGATTATATAAACTCAAAATGGGGGAAATTGAGAAAGAGCGGGTGTTAAAAGAGAAGAGACAGAGGTGAGGCTGAATGGAAGCTAGTAATTTTGTGGATCAGAGGTGCTACACCTGGCATGTTCAGAAGTCTTTGAGTAGCTGATATGCTAATCAAAGAATGTGCCTATATGAGCATGTGTGTGTGTGCATGCATATGAGTATATGTATGTGTGAATTTCCATATGGTTTGTGTGTGTGTACTTGTGCATATGGTATGTGTGCTCATGTGTGTATGCATGCATATGTATGTGTGAATGTTCATATGGTGTATGTATTTGTGTATGTATGCATATGTATGTGTAAATGCTCATGCAGTATATATATGAATGTTTTTGTGCCTATGATAACCGTGTTTTGCAGTATGTATATGCATGATGCCGTATGTGTTTTGGAGAGGGAAGGGCTAATCTTCCTGTGGAACCCCCCCCCATGGAGATATTGACTTCAGAAAGATGCGAAGAAACCTTTACCTGTTATGTGATTAGAAGCATGGAGCCCCCGAAACAGCGCCATCTCCTAATTACCTGAACCCCAGCTAAGCCACACATAAGCATACTCTAATCACATCACAGGGTTGTTGCAAGAATATATGCCAAGTGTATACCACCTGGTACTTAGTAACCACTCAGGAATTTGTACCTTTGACCTTGCTAACAGTACATGATGTCTCTACATCCAACACGAGCAATTCTGTGTGATTATTTTTCAGAAAGGAAGGGATGACACATTCCCCACCCTGCCCGCGTCCTGTCTGGACACTTTGCAAAAGAATGGCAAAGCCAGCTTGATGCTGAAGGCTCTGGTCTCCCACTCACAAACTGTAGGCTGTCACGGTTTGAAGGGAACCTGACACTATTTTATTTATTTTTTTAATTTATTTTATTTATTTATTTATTTTATTTTTCCATTCAAAAATTGACACTTCCTCCCCTTCTCCCATTCCCCACCTGCTCCCCAACTAACTCTCCTCCCTCCCCCTCCATCCTTAAGAGAGGGCAGGGTACCCTGCCCTGTGGGAAGTACAAGGCCCTCCCCGCTCCATCCCAGCCTAGGAAGGTGTGCATCCAAGTAAACTAGGGTCCCAAAAAGCCAATACATGCAGAAGAGACAGGTCCCAGTGCCATTATCGATGGCTTCTCAGTCCTCCCCATTGGCAGCCACATTTAGAGAGTCCGGTTTGATCACATGCTCATCCAGCTGGCTTTGGTGAGCTCGCATTAGATCAGGCACACTCTCTCAGTGGGTGGACCAACCCCTCGCGGTCCTGATTTCCTTGCTCATCTTCTCCCTCCTTCTGCTCTTCAACTGGACCTTGGGAGCTCAGTCCATTGCTCTGATGTGGATGTGGGTCTCTGTCTCTATCTCCATCCATCAGACGAAATTTCTATGGTGATATTCAAGATATTCATCAATGTGACTATGGGACAAGGCCAGTTCAGGCACCCTCTCCTCTGCTGCCCAAGGACCTAGCAGGGGACATCCAAGTTTAAACCTTCGTCTCTCGGTCTTGTCTTACCCCTGCATGGGCTTGCGGAGCTCTGCTGGGCTGTAGCTCATCTGGGAAATCCCTCTGGGATGACTCCGTGAGTGTTTCAGCTGGCCATGCATGTTTGCTTTATTATCTCCATGTGTTTAGCAGAGGGAATGCGGCTGATGAGAGCAGCATGTTGTCTTCTAGAGTCCGAGGGCATGGGAAAGCCTCCATTGCTTTCTCACGGGTGATCAAAGAACTGTGTTTAAGAATTCACATTCGGAACTCTAATTGCAAATGGTTAACATTTGGGTGAGCTCGGAGTTTACGGAGTACTTTGGCTCTGTTCTTCCTTTTAATCCTCAGTTAGGACTCAGAAAGTCAGCGACCCTAATGGAAACGAGCCAAAACTGATTTCAGAGAGTGTTAAATACACAAAATTATCAAGTAAAATGAGATGGATTTCCTCTAGTCCCGAGGGGAAATTGTCTCTTTCCTTGGAGACCTCCCTTCATGGAACCTAAAATCACTTGCGTGTCGGCTTCAGTTTGCCCCTGGGTTCGAGTTGTTCAGTGTAGCTGGTCAATTGTGACAGCTTCCTCCTGATTTGAGATGGAAAAAGATCACTGAGCCACAATATCCAAGTGATTAAAATTAGGCTGCATCTCTCTGATAATCTCTCCCCTGTGAGATAATAAACACAGCCTTTATCTTAACTGAGCAGGGAGAAGATTTCAAGGAACCATTTCATCTTATTTGCATTTCACCTTAGAATATGGGAGAAAGGATATGGTGAGATTTTCCCATCTTTTAGGTGGGAAGTGCTTTCTCTGAGATAAACACAGGAAGTTTTAAGTGTCGTCGATATTAGTCAAAGTTAGCAGCTTTCAGAGATTGTCAGAAGAGCTCTTGGCTTTTGGGTTGCAGACCTGTGTCCTCTAGATAAAGTTTCCAACCCAGAAAATATTTATCTTCTTGCTATGACCTTTTATGCACAAGACACGAGCCATGGATTTGTTTCCTAGGAACTAGTGAGTGAGGAAGATCTATAATTAAATCTGTGAGTTATATGCTACACATGGGAATTGGCTACACACCAAGTCCTTTAGAAAACCCAGTAATATTACTCTAGCTGCAACTAGTGGAATTAAGCCTGACTTTGCTTCAGATCCTAACAGTGGCGATTCTAAGGACCTTCATATGGGAAAGCCCTTGGGCTTCCTTCCAAAGCCTGTGTGTGTCTAGGTTGGTTTCTTCTCTCCTGGCCTCAGAGCTTCCTCCTCCAGAGGTTAGCAGCTGCCATGTGTCCAGGCGAGTACCTTCTATGGGAGGCTTGGAGCTGTCCGAAACCATCTCATCTTCAAGCCTCAGGACAGAGAAGAGTGCTACCCTGTGGCTGTCCAGACTTTAACGAGGCTCATAATGTTTGTTCATATGAAATCTTCCCTGAGACCCAATAGATAAAGCAAATAAAGGCGAATTGATTTTCAGTGGAAGGAAAAAGGATGGAGGCAGAGCCCGACCCTGGGAGCCTTTCAGTCTCTTCGCCGGGCCCTGCAGATCAGAGGCAAGGCATCCTAAGTTGCCCCACCCCTTGGCGTGGATATCGACATCCCTGTCAAAGCATTAATGACAGAGATAGACCCCAGACCCAAAGGGTCACTTGCCTGGATCCTCCATCAGGTTCCCTGCAGCCTCTGGAGGCAAATGCTCGTGAGAAAAGGGAACAGGTCAGAAGAATAAATTGCAGAGTTGTTCCCAAACCTGGCTGGAGTGTTTTTCACAGTAAATTCCTGGGTCTAGAGGCTTGTGAGAGCCAAGCGCTCACTGCAGTGCTTCTGTTTCTCATCTGTTGACTCCAGCTATGAGACTTTTACTTTAATTCTAAGAAATAAAGCCTGTCGACGTCTGTTCTTGCCATGGGATGGTGCCTCTGCATCATCCCTCCATCAAGGGAAGGACCCTGTTAGCAGAAAGGCAGAATCCCAGGATGACTACAGGAAAGACAGTGCTGGGATGCCATGGCTCACTGTGGAGCAAAGGACCAAAGCCGGCAGGCAGTGACATCAATAAGACTGACAGACGTGTTGTTACTAGCAGATGCAGGATATCTGAGCACTAAGTGTGTAGAAGTGTGAGTGTGGGAGTATATGTTTATGTGTGCGTACATGCATGCATGTGCATGTGTGCATGCATGTGTGTGTGCAGTGTGTGCGTGTGTTTGTGCGTGCATATGTGTACATATGTGCATGCATTGTGTACGTGTGTGCGCATGCATGTTTGTATAAATATGTGCATGCATGCGTGTGCATGTGTGCATGTGTCCTGGTTTCCTATTACTGTGATAGAGCACCCTGACATGAAACAATTTGTGGGGCAGAAAAAGTTATCTGGTTTACACTTCCAAGTCTCAGTCTAAATTAAGGGACGTCAGGGCAGGTACTCAAGCAGGAGCTTGGAGCAGAAACCATGGAGGAACACTGCTTTCTGGCTTCTTCCCTGGGTCACTCCTGACCATGAGCAGCTAACGCCTTTATTTAGCCCAGGATCGCCTGCCCAGGGAATGGTACTGCCCACAGTGGGCTGGACACTGTATCAATTAGCAATGAAGACAGACTCACAGCCAAATCCACAGATCCACCTGACAAAACCAATGACTCTGTTTTTCTTTTAGGTGATTCTAGGTTGTGTCAATTTGACAATGCTAGTGTGTGTGTGTGTGTGTTTAACAATCCCAATGTGTAGGGAGTGTGTGTGTGTGTGTACACATAGACATATTTAACCATTTCTCTGTGTGTAGGGAACATATATATGTATATATGTGTGCACATATATGTGCACATAGATATGTTTGTATGTACATATATATGTATAAAACCATCCCTGTGTCTATTTGTCTCTATTTATGATCCTTCTACAGACTTAGGAAGTACATACAGTTACTATGTCATTTTGCAGATAATGGTAGCAAGGCTTCATGATCCTTCCGCCTCCTCCTTCTTCAGCAAATCCTACTGGTGTGTGCCACCACAACCGGTGGGGATCTTGGAAGAGAGGGTAAAAGGGGAGGGTGGAGGAAAGGACGGGAGTAAAGAAAATATATAGCTCAATTGAAAAAATGGTAGCAAGGCCTGAAATATTGACAATTTCAAAACTGGTGGTAACAAATGAGATTCGTATCTAGCCAGCCTCCAGCCCAAACTACAAACTGTTCACTCCTTCCCCACCCCACAGATACACAGACACACACACACACACACGCCTCACAGTAACTCACTAAACTGCTATCAAAGTTTTCTTGAAAAGGAGATAAAAGACATGTCTCCAAACAAAGCAAACAAGAAACAGCGCCTGCTGTCGCGTGTCATAACTTCTCAGTTAGCTGCCATGCTGCTGTGAAAACCACCAGCCACTATGTGCCCCCAACAGGTCTTTTCAAACGTTCAGAAGCAAATCTAGCTGAAAAACCTCAGGATCCATTTGCTTAATATGATGCTAAACATTCTGGTTTCTTTGCGTCTCACAGTGTGTGAGTTTTGGTGTTTTTTGTTGGTGGTGGTGGTTTTTTTGTTTCGTTTGGGGATTTTGTTTTTTGGTTGGTTGGTTGGATAATGAAATTCTTTACTTCCCCTAAGGAATATTCCTAAACATAACCACTCCCACCCTCATTATATCCCAGATATGTGTGGTCAAACCCAGATCTGTCGCCCTCCTGTTGATCTAGCATTTTGTGACTGGGTCTGGTCTGCCGATGATCATGAAAAGAAGAAGATAGTAGATCAGAGGGGCAGGCTCGTTTGTGGGGTTTAATCACAGAAGTGATGGCAAACCAGCCTTTTAATCTCTCAGTTCCTCATGGTTGACAGATCGGTGCATACTTTGCAAATGTCACCAATTCCTGCACCAGTCACCGCTGGGCCCTCTCTTCGGGATATGTCTGGAAACTAATTATCACCTCCCCTTCATTGCCTTACCGTCTCATGGAATAAGAGACTATACCGTTGCACACACACAAAAAAATTCAGTCAGGTGGCGGTGGCCCACTCCTTTGGTCCCAGCACTCAGGAGGCAGAGGCAGGTGGATGTCTGTG
This sequence comes from Ondatra zibethicus, assembly GCA_004026605.1. Taxonomy (NCBI): domain Eukaryota; kingdom Metazoa; phylum Chordata; class Mammalia; order Rodentia; family Cricetidae; genus Ondatra; species Ondatra zibethicus. Next base: position 40,612 of record PVIU01006598.1, read on the forward strand.
AGTTTGAAGCCAGCATGCCCTACAAGTGAGTTCCAGGACAGGCTCCAAAGCTATGAGAAACCCTGTCTTGAAAAACCGATAATAGATAGATAGATAGATAGATAGATAGATAGATAGATAGATAGATAGATAAAAAAGAATAAATGCTGATAGCATTTAGTCTTAAAATTAGCACTTGGGGGTTTGTATTGTTTTACTGTGAAAAGCAACTGGGTCGCATGACTTGGAAAACAGCAGTACAATTCGCCTGAGGCTTTCGTGGTTTTGTTGTTTGTTTGTTGTTGTTTTTCTGTTTGTTTTGTTTCCTTTGTGATCTGTTCACTCACTGAGCACTGTGGTAGAGTGAAGGTCAGGACTCCTGAAGAAAGAGTAGCCGGCCCTCCTTGGTGCTAAAGTCCTGTGGGATGAACTTGGGAGCTGCCTCAAGACTTGCCGGCTTGGCTAGTCTATCTGCTGAGTGAGTACCGGGGCTTCTCCCGGCTCTGTCGCCCCAGCAGTGAAGCAAGCTACAAGCCTCCTTCACCATTCCCAGATTTTCCATATGGGTTCTAGGGGAACAAACTCGGGTCTTCATGCCTAGACATCAAGCACTTTACCAACTGATCCATCTCCCCTACCCAGAAGCTAGAATCTTATATGTTATATATTTTTCTGTTTTATCAAGCTTTATTTTATTGCTAACTGACATATAATAATTATAAGTATTTATGGCTCTATATGTGATGTCTATGGTTGAACATCTTCAAATGCTAACCGGAGCAGACTTCATTGGCCCTGTTGTCAGTTATGAAACAACGACTTGAGGCAAAGGTGTCTAGGCAGAACCAGGCTCTCCTATCTGAGCGCCTTGCTCAAGTACCCAGACACAGCTCAGTCTGAAGCCTCAGGCTTTGGGGATGTGCACTGTCCAGGAAATCTCTGCAGGTTGCTCTTTGAAGAGCCCAGGTAAATCTGTTTCCAAATTGCAGCTCAGAGCTCAAGTAAGGTGGGGAGTTGTGACTGGATCTCCCCGTCCATAATGAGAATTGCTGCTATAGATTCCGTGCGCACTGTAGATTACAGAACAAGCCGGACCCTGTCTTCTGCGAGTCCATCGCCCTGTAAGAGAGCTCCACAAGTCAACAGCCAATAGAATATAATTGATAGCGGTTGCTATGATGATTGTAACAAAGAATAGTGAGGATAAACAGCTGGGGGTTGGGATGAAGGTGAGGCTGGGGTGGGAGCTAGGGATGGGACTGAGGGTAGAGTGGAGCTGGGGCTAGATGAGGAGAGAGATATCCTTACCCAGAGCAGGTAAGGGAGGCACAGAGCACATGCGTCCAAGGAGTGAGCCTATTAGAGAAGAGGAGCTGGGGTGCAGAAGGCGGAGGAAAGTGTGTATCTAGAACATTCTGGAACCTGCAAAGGGGTCAGTGTAGCTGGAATGGATAAGACAAGAGAGAGAGAGAGGACAAAGAGGCATGTTCAGGTCATGAAGAGTCTTATAAGTGACCATGACTTTGGCCTTTATTCTAAGAAACAATGCCCTCTATGTGGATTTAATGGGTGACAGACACGGTCTGGCTCATGTCCTCATTGGTCCCTCTGGATGATGGACAGAGAACAGAAATACTGAAGTCATTCAAGAAGTAACGAGGCTTGGTCCAAAGCCCATACTGATAGACCAAAGAGTAGGGAACCAGAACCTTCATATGTCTGGGTAGTTTGGAGTTTGAGCAGGCTCAGCTCTGTTTCACAGATATCACTGCCGACATGCAGGCTCTGCGCTTCTTTGTGAGCTCAATGCTAACTTCCACCACTTGCCTCTCTCCAGGGGAACCCTAAAGCTCAAAAGACTCCAGTAACCTGCTTAACCCCCATGCCTTTGGCCTTCATTCTGGCTCCTCAATCTGCCTCCTTCTACAACATCCTGCCTCTACTCCAAAGCCATGAGAAATTTAAGACTCTTGGAGTCTCTTATTACACAAGCATGAATATTATTAAATTTCCCATAAACTCAAATTTTGTCTATTTAAAAAGACAATGAATCTTTCCTTTTGGAAATTGAAGTGGTTAGGATTAATGACCAACCATAAAGTTTTATCAGCAATTATTACGGTTTATTGTGCCTCTTTCAGCTGCTCAGCACTCTGCCTCTTCTTCATTCTCTTGTTTCTTAGCACTGGGTTTTACTTCGCTGACCAAGACCTTGGGCTAGAAGGAGGCAAAATCAAACTGAGGCCAATGCCACGCTGTATTTCTGACATTGGCCACGGCAATGAGATCCTAGACATAAACATAGGTCATTGACATTTGTCCATCCTAGGTAGTCATGTGGGATGGTGAGTTCTCAGTTCTCGTAAGCTGTGTCTAACAGACTCGATAAACAACTCAGCCTTCTATTTCAACAAAACACATTTACTGATACTTTTTGCTTTGTGATAGCGTAATTCAAAGGTCTCATTTATTTTGTTTGGTTTTGATTTTGCATATGACTTTCATCCTAATTTTAGAGCCCGTTCTGCCTTTAGGACCTAGTGGGTTCCTACCTGTGACCTTTAAATACCCCCCAAACACTCAGCGGTGACCCATATCTCCAGTCCTTCATCAACAGTTGTTCCTTTGATCAGAATTGCCTCTCCCAACCCCTTCTCCATGTCTCTGTGGGGTGTCCATCCAAGTGTTAACTCTGAGATAGTCTCCCTCCCTCGTTCAACTGCCAGGTGTGTTCTTGTGGTTGCTCCCATATTAAGAAACCAGTGTAACGTAATTGAGTAACTGAGAAGCGATTCTAATGAAATGTGTGCACGACAGAGATCCACTCAGAGAGCCGAAGTCAGAGGCAGGCATGCACTGTAGCCCACTGTCAGAAAACCTAAGACTACAAGTGGCTTCCGAAGAACTGGCTCCAGGCTTCAGGGTTGCTTATGGTCTTCCTTTGCAGAGCGGCTCAGTTCCACTACGCCCTCAATGGTTTCTCCCGATCTGGTCACAAACAGCATCCTCCTAGCACGTGACCATCCAGGCAAGAGATACATCAGGTACATGAAACATTGCCTTGGGAAGCAGTTTGACAAGCAGCCATGTCTGAAGCCACTAGGTTCCACTTGCCCAGAAGTTCATCGCCCTGTTGGTGAAAAGAAAACAGTTGGACTTGCCTCTTGCTGTCACTCAAGAGGCAGGAGGGCTGGTACAAGAAGGGGAGGCGCTTACTATGTAAATAAACATGCAGCTACTACCCTTCAGTTTGGCCAGGATGATGGTGCCTATGATGTAGCACTAGAATTTCATGCAAAAGGAACTTGATTTGGAGAGAGAGAGCCCATTTCTCTGCCATTGTGGTCCCCTATGTTATGAACACCTGATGTTCACACAAGGTGTGGGCACACACGAGATAGTAACATGGTCACTGATAATCAACACTGCCCACAGGGACCCTGACCATTAGTGGGGAGGCGGTCTCTTTAAATTACTGGGTTTCATTGCTTTGCACACTTCTCCTCCATGCGAACGAAGAAAGGGGAGAAATGGCCCCAAGGGTTAATGCTCTGTCTCTGGAATTGAGTTATTTTTCTAAGGCAATAAAATTTGAAGATTGCAATTAGTTAACCATTATGAAGACAGATCTTCAAATATTTCTCTCACTGTGGTGACATTTAAAATGCTTCCTGCTCCACCAAACAGCCCATTGGATTTTCTCCCTATCTTTTCATAATGGCTAATTGCTAAGCAATTGATTGAATCCCCCTTTGTTACTGTGTAATTTACTAAACGGGCCTGAACAAGTGCCCTGACCATTCGTCAGCTTGCTCATTTTGGTCACCTAAGGAGCTGCTCTGGGGTAGAGATATGTTTATTTGGTTAAATTCTTGTAGATGATTGATCTGATTATTTAATGTAGTAATTTGGGGCAGAAGTCCAATGGACACACAGGTCTAAGTGTCCCTTGGGGAGTCTCTTAGCCAGTCTAAGCCCTGGGTTTGGACTTGGAAGATGGAAGCAAGATTCTCCCTCATACAGCTGAAGGGAGGGTCATAACATGTGATTCTTTGTCAGAGCTCAGCATCCCTGTGACGTAATAAGCACATAAAAAATCATGAGTTTGCTTTTTAATAGCATTTGTTATTCTTTGAATTTCATAATTTATATAATGTATACTGATCATATATATCCACCTCCTGACATAACCCTCCATCATTCTCCTATCCCAGTTCCCTAACAATTTCATGACAGGTCCTCTTTTTATTTCTTTATTTATAATATTAAGAACCCCCTGAGTCAGGAGCTGGAGAGATGGCTCAGCAGATGAGAGTGTTTATTGCTCTTCCAAAGGACAGTTGGGTTCCCAGCACCCACACTGGGTAGTCCACACCTGCCTATAACTCCAACTCTAGGGGATTTGACACCCTCTTCTGGCTTCTGCAGGTACTGCACACACATGCGCAATCCGCCTCCCCCCCCACAAAAAAATACACATAATTTTTTTTTTAATTTCTAAGTCCAGCGGGTATTACCCATACACCAATGGGTGTGAGACCCATACTGGGGCATGGGCAACCTACTAGTAACCACATCCCCAAAGGAGAGTGATTTGCTACCTCAGATGCTCTCAGCTGCCAATAGTTCCTCTGGCAAGGGTAGGGTTTCAACCCCCATCCCTGTTGCAATTTTAACTGGGTTTCTTGTGCGAGTAACCACAGCTGCTGTTGAATGCATCGACTCAAAGGAGCTTGTTTATTCTTCATGTCAGATGCTGCTGATGCAAACTTATAAGAGCTCAGACAAAATCCTTAACTTTTGTGCCTCTGTTCCACGATAGGTAAAATAAGCTTGAGAAAGTCACCCACATCTTAGGTTTATCTGATGGTGAAAGTTGAGGGTGAACATCTATGGAACTGATAGGGGGCTGAAAGGGTGGGGACGGTGAGGGGACAGTGGGGGGGACAGTAAGGGGAAGTGAGGATGGACACAGCTCATGGATCCTCAGGCACTAGCTCAGTCCCACAGCTGAGCACTGTTCCTGGAGTCTTCTCTGCCTTCTTCCCTCCCAGAGACTCTCCTCAGAGGCTGACCTTGGGAATTAGCCTCCACAAATGCAAAGTGGCCTCCTCTTACATGCATGTGTGCGCGCATACGTGCATTCATGTATGCGCACTGCTGTTCTTCAACACTCATAGTCCAGGCAGCCATGGCTGCTGCTGTTCATCAGGAGCCACAGTGGGATCATCTCTGAATAGGATGGGGGCTGGATGAGGAATAAAGGGACTAGAGCCCTGAGCTGGAGAGTTGTCACCTTTGGAAGGATTCTCTGAATGATCCCAGTGCGTGTTCGTCGCTTCTAGATGTTATCACAGGACGATAGGTAGTGTATGCTGCTTTCTACAATTCCCACCCATCTCCCACATAAAAGAGACATCACACTTTGAGAAAAGTAATTTCCCCAGAGCTGAGTCCAAAGAAGAAACATAAATCCAGGTGGTGCAAACTAGCAGGAAGTCACCATGGCTGGAAATATAAGAGAAAAATAGCTACTCCAAGCTGCTGCCTCTCAGGTGGGCTGCAACTACATGTGTGCACATGTGCATGCATGCGTGTGTGTGTGTGTGTGTGTGTGTGTGTGTGTGTGTGTGTGTGTGTGTGTGTGTGGCCACAAAGCCTCTCCCACAGCCTTGAGTTCGGAGAATTGGGGGACTGAATATGCCCTCTCTTTTGTCTTCCGGTGACCTGAGCTATGTGTATCAATGCATCATGGCCCAGGGATTGGGGCAGAACAATCATTGCATGTGATTCTCAGGCAAGCATATCACAGAGGTGGAGGTGTGGTTTTATTTACAGTTCCCATGGTGCAATTGTCTTCAACCCCAAACCGCAGACACCACTTCTATGAAACTGAAGGAGAAGCTAGTGTGGTAGCATATGCATGGAATTCTAACACGTCAGAGAGATTGGGACAGTTGGATGAGCATTTGAGGCCACTAAGGACTACAGAGTAAACTCTCAGTCAGTAGAGCATGAGACTCTTAATCTCAAGGTTGTAGGTTCGAACCCTACATTGAGCACCATTATGTAAATGGAGACTGTACTTTTGTTTCCCAGTTCCCAGACCCAAATAATCACACACAAACTATATTAATTTACAATACTTTTGTCAATGGCTCAGGCATATTTCTAGATAGCTCTTATATCTTAAATTAACCCATTTCAATTAATCTGTGTATTGTCACAAGGCTGCAGCTTACCAGCAAGATTCTGGCATCTTTCTCTTCAGCAGCTACATGGCATCTCCCTTACTTTGCCTTCTTTCTCCCTGCATTCAGTTTGGTTTTCCTGCCTAGCTATATTCTGCCCTGCCATAGGTCAAAGCAGCTTCTTTATTAGCCAATGGTAATAAAACATATTCATAACATACAGAGGGGAATCCTACAAGCTCCTGTCATGGTATGGGAAAGAACTGGGGGTAGGGGAGGAGGAGAACCAGGAAGAGGAGAAAGAGGCAGCAGGTGCTTTGAGCCTGGCTCCCCCAGAAGTGAGGGTATGTGTATCTGCAGATAATACTGGGAACTCCACTGCCAGCATCCAGGTGAGTGCAGATGCTGTGTTGAATGACAGGTGGCAGAGTGTCCTCCACGGCAGCTCTCTCCTCACACTGTCTCACCCTAGTCCATCTGGGGAGTCTCCTGTGGGTATTAAGTCCTCTGTACAGCAGAGAGATTTGGGGCTTAGAGAGATTCAGTAATGATTTCTCTGGAAATGGACAATAAATGACTGAGCAAGAAATTGAACCCAGAACTTGAGCCTGGTGCTCTGAACTCCACCTCCAAGGGACAAAGCATAGACAGTTCTATTTCCCTCTGCTAAACTAGGAAGAATCCTGTAGAGCCTGTGTTCCCTGTAGGATAGTGTACAGGGACTGTCTCAAGCCAAAGCAGACAGGCCCTGCCCCACACTCAGAGCCTTCCACGTGTGCAGAAGCAGAGCATTTCTGAGCTCCTATTTGCATCACTGCGTTGATTTAGTGTTAGATTCACCCCTCTAGTGTATATCACTGTCCGCCTCCGCACCCAGAGCAAAGGAGTGGTAAAGGGGAGCATTGAGCAAGGGGCCGGCAAGTCTATATTTGATTGACAGCTTTGTCTTAAAACCCCTGCTCTAATAGTTAGTGTTCTGCTTCCATCTCTGGAAAGTGAGGCTGACACTGTCTGTTTAGATTACACAAGTCAGTATCAAAGTATAAAGCAAAGTCCCTAGAAAGTTGTCTGTCCCACGGCACTGACTTCTCCCTCCTCTTTTTCTCATCTCCCACTATGTCCAAAGGGAGAGTCAAACAAGAACTCTCCACGCTCAGTCCGTACTAAAAAACTGCCATGTGGCCACCAGGGCCCTGCTCTGTCCTCACGTGGAGAGTCAGTTCTCAATGCAAGGATGGTCACGCTCGCTGTTAGCCGTGTAGCCCGGCATGGTTTTAGAAGCAAAGCCTTTGTTTTCTTTTCTCTCCCCGGAATGCTACCTCCATTAGAGGGAAAGGAAGAAACTTGATTAGAAAGGACGGAAACACAAATGGAACCTTGTCAGGTCTCCAAGCTGCCATCAATTATCCTCCTCCACGGATATTTCTCACCTCCATTCAGGGCTCGCTCAGACAACGGCCATTCTCAGTGTCAAAACAAAAGGCCGCTCGATGAGGCCAGTCAATCTGTGCCGCTTCCTTTTCTTGAATAAAAGGAAAACGGCTTAACTAAATCTCCTTTCCTTTCAGATGAAAGGAAACTTTACGAAAAAGCATTTTAGCAGCAAATCACTGCCTTGGAGTAGTTGAAATAGGAGTGGGTTTCACTTACCTCCTTCTCCAGTTAGACACTCGGGAGAATTGCCCGAGAGCAGGCATGTGGCAGTAAGGGTGCATCGGCCAGCCACAGTCCCCACCATTGTCATTCTGCAAGCATGGTTGCTGCATAACGCTCATTCGAGAGCCTCCCTTGCCTTCACTGACAGGCTTTCCTCCCTCCCTGATATACGACCCCATGTCTCAATGAAATTTTAAAGCTAATGGCAGTATTTTTTTTTTTACATACAGCTTTTTAAAAAAAAGTATTTGTGACCAAAGAAAAATAACTGTGAGAGGATTCCTTCCCTGGGTTTGAGTCACCCCCACCTTTGGGTGCACCCTAAAGAACACCCGTAAATGCAGAGTCTCTTTGTCCTCGTGGGGAAGCAGTCACAGTGGCTTTATTCGCAGCGTACAATTAAGACAGTCACGTGTCCATCATTATAGAAATGGTTGTTAAATAGTGGAGAACCTATTTTAAATTTGGAGTAGCTGTTTAAAAAAGAGAGAGAGAGATGTTTGGGAAGGTTAAGTAACATGCCTATAGTGGTATACTTAAAAACATAGAAGGATACATTTGTGTTTAATGTAATTCCTGTCAAAGTCTCAGCAAGGATTTCTGTAGGCATGAAAAGCTTATTCTAAAATGTATATGGAAAAGCAATGACCCCAGGAGAGCTACACAACCCAGAAGATCAAGTTCAAGGACTTACTGTGATGATGTCATGGTGACAAGGTCAAGAGAACACAGTGTGCAGTGGAGAGAAGGACACACAAATCCTGGGGCTGGACAGAGAGCCCAATAAAACACCCACACAAATATGCCCAGATCGCTCGATGCTTGTTATTGTCATTTGATTTTTGACATAGTGTCACATGTAGTCTGGGCTGACCTCAGGCTCACTGTGTAGCCTCCATTTATTGGAATGGCAGTCCGTGTGTGTGTGTGTGTGTGTGTGTGTGTGTGTGTGTATCACCATGCCCAGCTCTGCTTTGTGTGTGGCAACTTGGGAAAATCGTCAGAGATCACAAGCAAGCATAGCAAAAAGTGGCAGTGCGAGATTCCATTCATCTGACATTTCCTAACCAATAAAATCATGGAAATTGAGGAGAAATGAACCAGGATGAGGATGTGTTAGGAGAGGTGGTCTTGTGGGATGGGGGAGAATGTGAATATGAAAAGGTAGCATAAGAAATCCTGGGGAAGACAGCTCTGTGGATCAATGTTTACTGGGCAAGCATGAGAAGCGGGGTTCACATCCCCAGAATCCACATTAAGCCCAGGAGGGTTCAGTGCATCTGTAATCCCAGGGCCACTGCAGCAAGGTGACAAGTGATGACGGGAATCACGGGAAGCTTGTGAGTCCATGAGTTGTCATACACAGTACTAAACAAGACATCCTGGAAGGCGAGGACCTACATCTGAGATTGTGCTCTCCGCTCTGTATATGTGGAATACATGTGACCAGTCTGCCCCTCACACACACACACACACACACACACAAATCCCCTGATTGTGATAAAAGAATTGTTTGTAGCTTGACTGTGTTGATGTATATACAAGCCTATACGTGCAATAAAGCCGTGACTGATGTCATCATGTTCAGAGAGTCACAGACACAAATGACACTCTCGAGAACTCTGAAGGAGACCAGTGAGCCAACCAGGTTGGCATTTCAACTGTAGTGTCCTGTTCCCACTGTTTGACAAGGTCTCCCTCTTAGGGAAGATTGGGTAGATGAGATTTCTTACCATTGCATGTGAATCTATGATTATTTTTCAAGTGGAAATGAAACAACTGAAATTGTTTTCACGCAGCCAGATGAATGCAAAAGTCTGGAAATGCATCACCAGATAGTTGGAACTTTGCCAGGTGTGGTGGCACACACCTTTAATCCCAGCATGCAGCGCTCAAGAGGCAGAGGCAGGTGGGTCTCTATGAGTTCAAGGCCATCCTGGTCTACAGAGTGAGTTCCAGGCCAGCCAGTGTTGCACAGTGAGACCCTGTCTCAGCAAAGCCAGAACTAGTGATGCTGTTAAGTAGAACATGGCCTTTTCTGCCTTTGACTGTGACTTTTTTGCCAGGTCATCCTTAGTGCCCAGGGGTGAGTTTTGTAAAGAGGACAAAGAGAAATGCTGATTTTGCTTTAGTAGTCTATTGCCAACTACCACAATTTGCAATCCTGTTTTTCTTTAGTTTGAAAGTTTTGTTCCTCTCCTGTACTGCGAATGTCAAGATACATTTTCACAGGTGTGTGTGTGTATATATATATAAACACACACACACACACTAATGCACACACATGCACACCCAGAAAAGCCATGCTCAAAGTTCCGTGTGGGCAGTCTGAGGCTAGCGGCACACTGCACCATGGTCATCCTAAGCAGACATTTGACCTGAGAGGCCTGGGAAGGTCAGGCCTCCTCATCGTCAGTCTTCATGGTTCACATTCCAAATTTAGTGCGGACCAAAAGTGCATCGTGGATGGGTAGTTTAGAAGAACGGTGTTGACAGCATCAATACTGAGAAGGGAACTACTGGGCAGCTTATTTCATCCCACCACCCCATGGGTGACGCCCATCCTCTTGAGCAGACATCATTGGCGGAGCCCAGAGTGCACGGCTGCTGGAAACGGAGAATACTGCCTGCTGTTTGAGAACAGGTTCTGAGACACATAAAGGATTCAGCTCCTACTTCCCCTTAGGAGAGGAATCCAACCGGTATTAATATTTTAGAAATACTGGAAGGTAGGAGAGGAGCCATTATTCATCCCCAGCACCTCGTGGTACTAAAATTAAATAATGGATTTTTTTTTTAAAGACAGAATCACCAGAGTTGTGGAACTATAAAAAATATCCCTCTCTCGAGGATGCTGCGTTTTTTGCTTTTATCTTTTCTTCTCCTCTTGAGAACATTTTGATTTACTTCTGTGATAAGCTTATAACAACAAGGGAAGTCTGGAGGCAGAATGAGCAGGGCTGGGAGCACACGGGTCAGGCGGCTTACAAATGAGTGCAGGCGAACGTGTTCACCTTCTGTTACAAAGTGCCAGGACTGATCCTGCGTGTCTACGGGCACATGTGTGTGAGGCCAGGCCTCTGAGTCTGGAACCATGAGACCCAAGGGAGATTGTGGACTTGGGTTTTCTTCAGTATGAACTTTTAAAATAAGGGCCAGCCACCTATGCAAGCAGCTAAAATCTAGAGAGAAAAGAATCTAGTATCCAAGAGACCTTCATCTGGGGGTCTCTATTGATGAGAGTCATCTCAAATGTTCCCAGGCCTGATCTGTGCCACCCTCTCAGACAAGAAAACGTCACGTGACAGGGCCTGTATGCATCAGCACAAAACAGGTACCATAGTCACCCTGGTGGCTTTCCTCCAGTCTCAGTGCAGGTTCAGGCATTTATAGAATTCAGTTAAACACAGTTATTATTGGGGTTACAGTTTGAAGGTGCTTCTTAGTTGCAAAATTGTTCTCCCTGACTTTTCTTTCTTGTTCAGAATGCAAACTAAAGGTGTGTTAAGGCCACAGTACAAGCTGCTTTCTATAGCCCTGAGCTTGGGCAGGAATGGTAGATGCTATCCAGTACCTGCCAAAACACATGAGAAAAAAGGAGAGATGTCTCGGCTGATGGGGAGAAAGTGGCCATACTGGGTTCAACAGAGGTCCCTGGACAGCACCTCTACCCTCTCCTTCCTCACACGGTGTGGGTTCACACAATAGGAACCACTAGAAGCCGTTTCAGGTAGGGGGTAGAAGACCATACAGTCTCTTCTGTCAGCGGCTTCCACCGCATCTCTTGGCGTGCCCCAATTGGTTTTTCTAAATCAAGGCTGAGCCATCCCTTCTGCAGCTGTTCTTCAGATGACAGGCACGCTGCACCTCCTACACCACCTCTCTGAGTTGCCAACTGCCTCCCAAGCTTTGTTTTTTTATTAAGAACACAATCCTTCCTCTCTCTTTCATGTATGGCCCCCTCTCTACACATGACGTCTGTCATCCTTCTGTCTTAGCGGGACACAATCTGCCCCATAGCCTGAGCTAATGGGAGTGATCATCTGTGCTGTATGTCAGCTATTGGGCAGCTGTGTTGACCCAAGATTGTTCCAGGGGAAATAGTCATACCACTTGAGAGGACCCTGCAGCACATAAAACCCCAACCAGGTGACTTCCATGTAGGATGGCATCCTCCAAACGCCTTCCCAGGCTTTTGTTGAATCACAGGTGGCATGATCTTCGCTTGCTGACATTCTCAGAGAAAAAAATACATTTGGGAGGCTGTCACTTCAGTTGGGCAAAGGTGTTCATCTGAAATGATTGCAGGTTATCCGTGAGTTCCAGACATTGATGGAGCAAACTGTTCTGTTCAAAAGTATTTATGCGCATGTGTATACTTGTGCGTGTGTGTATGTGTGCACCTGTGTGCACATGTGTTTGTGTGTGTTTCATTGGGATTGTTGAATTATGTTGGACTACTCAAGATGACTTTCTGGGAGCCCGTGACCATATGTCTGAACTGAGGCCCAGGAAGCATGGCTGGTCCTTATTAGAAGCTGATCAGCTATCCTTAAACCAGTGCCCATTGTTCATCCCTTTTTCTTTTTGACCATAGCGTCCCTGATTTCAGCTTTTAATTAGATGATTTCATTATTTATTAACAAAGAACTGAGCGTCCCCCATGGGCCATGTCCTACCCACAGCAGCAAATGGAATAGAAATCTTGTATGTTCAAGCACTTCATAGAGACATGGATGTAACAATGCAGGTGCTACGGGCTCTGTGACTGACGAGACAGAGTGATGGGCATAGAGGATGAGGTGAAGGGAAGGCACCCATGTCTTTACTAAGGTCATCAAGGAGGTCCTCACTGAGGACATCCAGGTAAAGAGAACTGAGAGGCAGGAGAGCACTGAGTCCCAGCGATCACCCCACACTGGTGAGGTAAAGGCTGGAGATGGAGCTATGGTACTTTGATATATGAGCACAGTTGGGATACCAAGCCTGAAGAACAGGATGAAGCAGCACAGATGGGATTATTTACCAGCCATGACACGTGCCATGCTTACTCATAAACACATGCACGGGTACTCACTGTTCTCTGAGTGTTCCTGGTGGATTTCCTTGTCAAAGACTCTGTATATAGGCTGGTAGGATCTCTCCCAAATGACAGACTCAGGACCTAGTGCCCTGTCCCTCTCTGTCCCAATCCAAGGCTTCTGAAGGAAGTGATCTGGTCTGACTAGCCAGCTCTGGTTTTAGACAGGTCACCTGAGGGCAACCCAGGGCCACAAAAGAGACAGATCTGAGGGTGATATTTTTTAATGATTTTTTAAAATTTATTCTCTGAAAATTCATACATTTATAGAATGTATTTTGATCACACCCTTCCACGGCTACTTCTCTCTACCTCCCCCATGTGCTCTCCACCTCATCTCCCTTCCAACTTCATACCCCGTCTGTTATTGTTCTTGTTACCATTAATAACCCCTGAGTCCAAGATTGTTGGGCCATCTACCGAGTTGTGGGAAATCTACCAGGACTGACATCCCCAAAGGAAATTGATTCTCCCTTCCTCAGCAACCATCAGCTACCAATAGTTCTGGACCTTGGGGGCCTTCTCCACCCATGAAAATTGACAGCATGGCATAGAATGGGGATGAGGGGACGTGGTTAAGACATAGTAGAGATTTGGGGTACAAAGAGAGGCAAGAAGTTAGCTGTGCAAAAGCTGAATTCATGGCTGAGGAGACTCAAAGTTTTCCTGGCATCAAGGTGATGGGGGTCTTAGAAAATTTTAATCAGAATGCTATCTAATTGTGGGAGACCATGGCTGCTTTGGGGAATCTGGAACCTTCCACGCTCTGGATGACTCCTTCCCACCAAGGAACAGGCAGAACAGAGCAAGAATGCCGGGCTTTCAAGTGAAGATGATTGACGCTTTGTTTGCTTTAGACACTGCTTATTTTCCAAGCCTCAATTTTACACAAAATTTGTCCTGAATTAGGCGGTAGGGAGAGAAAGAGAAGGGGAGAAGGAGGAGAGGGAGGTGGAGAAGGAGGAAGAGGAGGAGGAGTTGTTGACAGTCTCAATGAAGCAGCAGCCAGCTTGAATCTCCTGGGAGAACTGGTTCAATTGTTCATGTTGATCACTTCCAAGTGGGAAAGGCTCCAGGATCATAATGCTGATTTTGTTAAGTTGCTTTCTCTGAACCGCGGTTCAAATGAGTGCATAAATATTTGGCTTAACCTTTCTCTGGGAACTGTAAAAAAAAAAAAACTGAACTGATGGAAGAGATGGGAAGAGAGCATCCGAGGGAAAGATGCTTGGCAAGTTAGAAAGATGCTCAGTGTGGTATATTTCAACTGTGTCCAAGGGCCTGAATAATGTATTTTCCCCTTAGATGGCAGAAGCCTTCAAATCATGCCACGGCTGTGACAAAGCTCAGTAGGGGAGGGGGCACTGAGAGAATTTGAAGATGATCCTGCCAGGAATTTGATGTACACAGTGGTGACCCTTCGATGCATATAAATCTGGGAAGTGAGACTTTGAAGTCCTTAATTCTTGCTCTGCCAATGACATGGGACCAAGGTGAACATTTTCTGATCAGTCTTCATGGAGAAAGTGTGAGGCAGGGGTTCACTTTTGGAGCTCTGTCACTAGTTCTGAACTCCATGGCGGTTGATCCCATGAATGTCCCTCGGCAGCTTCCCACATACAACCAGTTGTCTACCTGGCTGAATACCATGGCGATGAATGGGTTGGATTCAATTCTGAAATCATTATCTAAGCTGATTTTGGCTTGGCAACATCCTTGGGGCTCAGTTTCTTCTTCTGGAAAATGGATATTAATATTAATGGAAAATGGATATTAAAGGTTTGATGTTAGGATTTAGATGTACTTGTAGTTATAAAATGCTTAAATTAATGTGTATTGAAGAGTTAGCACAGTGGCTTCTGACACCATCGTCACTAACACCATTGTCACTGCCATCATCATCTTCGAGGAACAGACATGAGGATGGTGCTTTCCTTGTACTGAGTGTGTCTGTGTACCTGAGTGTATCCTCTCTAAGGTCACGTGTTCATCATTGTCCTTTCAGGATAGACATGGTTTCCGCTTTATGGAGAATGGACAGGACTCTGAGAAGTTGTTGAACTGTTCCTCTGTCCACATTGTTTGTAAGCTCTGACTGGAAGGTGCGGATGCGTCCCTACCTATTTCCCTCCATCCTTTTTTCACCAGTTAGAATAGATTAGGCTCTGCTGCAGGAATAAGCAACTCCAGATTTCTTTTGTTTTTAAAGATTTATTTATTAATTATGCATAGTGTTCTGTCTGCATGTATGCCTACATGCCAGAAGAGGGCACCAGATCTCATTATAGATGATTGTGAGCCACCACGTGGTTGCTGGGAATTGAACTCAGGACCTCTGGAAGAGCAACCAGTGCTCTTAACATCTGTTCCATCTCTCCAGCACCCACAACTCCAGATTTCTGTTACAGGGTTCATGATTAATCAAGCTCCATGTCCACTGGGGGTTAAGTGGTGTGTGCTCTTTGGCGTCTTCATTCTTTATTTGAGATTTAGGTCGGTGATGTCACCACTATTTGGTGCATGGCCAACAGGAAGACAAAGAGAACTTGGCCAAACACATCAGATCTCCTAAAGACCTTGCCTGGAGTTGCCTAAAGTGACACATGCCACTTCTCCTTCACTGCCCAAAGCAGGGCAGACACCCACAAGCAAGGAGGCAGGGAAACACAGCCCAGGTATCTAGAAGATAAGAAACTAAAGCCCATGGGAGCGGTCTAAGAGAACAACCTACAGCTGTTCATCTGGCTCCAGAGTAGAGTTGTAAGATGAAATAAACCCTCTTCTCCCCAAACTGACCTTGATCCTGGTGTTTTATCACAGCAAGAGAAACAGCTTTCTTTTTCCCTTATTCTTCGTGTTGAGACAAGCTCTCAGTACATTGTCCAGGCTGGATTTGAACTCACTCTGTGGCCCAGATAAGCTTGAATTTGTAACATAGGTCACAGACCCATGTTAGCAGTTTTCTAGTTTACTTTTTAAAAAAAAAAGGTGTTTATTTAAAAGGCCCTTCTGCAAATTATAAAGAGAGTTGGAAGACTAGGCCTCTTTGTGACTCCTATGACATCCCAAGAAAAGAGGAGTACAGAGGTGCCTATGGAGATAGGCAGACACACACACACACACAAAGAGAAAGAGAAAGAGCTATCAGGACAATAGACCTTTACTTTAAATTTGTGAGTTTACAGAACACTTTGCGACCATATAAAAAACATACAGAGAAAGTTACAGTTCTTCACTTATAGCCTTCATCTGATGTCTTCCAAACCCTAAGCCCAGAAAATGTGAGATGAAGCCAGGCGTGGGGAACAAGAGGGCTATCTGCCACACCCACAAGAGGCGGCCTTCTCTCAGTCACGGTTGAGATGAGGAGAGCTGGGACTCAGAGGAAGGTGAGGCCAAACATCCAGGGAGCAGAGCAGGTGAAGCAGTCAGGAATGGGAGGTTCCTCCCCCAGCCCCCCAGCACCGAGTTCAGGGATATGAAGATGGACCAGGTCCCCAGAAGACTCCATGGGAGCCAAAGTCCAGCTCATATGGGCTGAGGGAGAGTGAGAACAGATCATGGTTGGAGAAGCAGATGGAGACGCATCTAGAAGGGACCTTGGGCTTTTATCCCGAAAGCCGTAGGTAGTTGTCAAAGTGCTGACCTGAGCATGAACCTGGCCACACGTGTTTTGTGTTTAGAAGGAGCCTTATTGCTGTGTCTGGGCAAGGCGGTGGGAAGAGACCTGAGAAGCACAGAGGCCCATTAGCAGGCGCCTCTAATAGCCACTAAAGCCTAATGCAGGCACTTATTGAACACCTGTGTACCACTGACTTTGCTAGGCGGGGGGTGGTGTCAAGAATCTGATGACAGAAGTCAGAAACTGGTCCAGCGAGGAGCTCCCATGACCGAGCTGACATCCAGGACTTTAACTACATAGTTCTGAGACATTCTGTCCATTTTCTGGAGGCAAAGTCAAGACAACCAATTTCAGTACAATTAAAAAAAATAATAAACCAAAAAAAGCATGTGAGCCAGTGAGGAGACACCAGAATATGCTAGCTAAAATCACATCCAACAGGCCAGCAGGAGGGCTCAGGGTAAGCATATGTACCCTCTATGTCTGACAACTGGAGTTTAACCACCAGGACCCAAGATTGAAGGAGAGACCTAACTCCTGAATGTTGTTCTTTGACCTCCACACATGTGCTGTGGCACACGTGCCCACACAACATTAAATAAACCACTAACTGCAATGAATATGCTTTCTAAAGCAGACTCACTAAAAGCAGCAGTGGGAGAGGGGATCCGAAGCAAGGCAATAATGACCTGGAGGGCTGCCGTTCCTCCCTCGGGGCAGCCAGAGCTGCACGCAGGTGCATGGGAACACTGGGCTCTTTGCACAGCCTTTCTGTGAGTCTAAAGTTATCTCTCTCCAAAATGGTATATACGTATGCCCATGTACACATACATGTCAAGCACGTTCGGGAGAAAGAAGTGTCAAATAATTCATATATAAGAGCCCAATTCATGTA
This sequence comes from Ondatra zibethicus, assembly GCA_004026605.1. Taxonomy (NCBI): domain Eukaryota; kingdom Metazoa; phylum Chordata; class Mammalia; order Rodentia; family Cricetidae; genus Ondatra; species Ondatra zibethicus. Next base: position 58,035 of record PVIU01006598.1, read on the forward strand.
AAAAAAAACCACTTAAATTTATCACCTGTGTATATGTGTGAATTCACATACCAGAACTTTAAGCCTAGGTGTGGTGGCACATGCCTGTAATTTAAGTACTTAGAGGCAGAGGCAGGAGGACTGAAGCAAGGTAGAGGCTCCGGAACTACACAATAAGGCCTCGTCTTAAAGGAAAAAATAGAAAAGAAACACACATAATCACACACACACACACACACACACACACACACACACACTGCACATATGCACACACAGGCATAACACAAGCACACACCAACAGCCAGTGCCTTAAATATACACCTGATGTCACTGGTTATCTGCAGCGGAAAATGGCCATGAGATTGGGCCTTAGCAGGGAAAAGCGGAGGGTCCTGATGTCAGGACGCTGGACCCAGCTGCCTCTTCCCACCTGTACAGCCAGCCAGAAGCCTCCATCCCCAGGGACGCAGCAGGACTCTGAATGCTGTTTCTAGGCTCTTCTAGCAAGTTGGCACCTGGGATCCTCATTTCTCATCATTGACTCTTTTTCCCATTCTAACTCCAGGATGAGAAAAGAAAAAAAAATCCTGCTGTGCAGAGAACTGTTGAATTACAAAGGGTAATAACAAAGGGTAATAGGCGAAGCCCGCTAATTGCAAACCTGCCCCATGGAGTAACGGGTGGGAACAGTTGCTGGGGCTGGCCAGCAGGCTTGGTTCTGGCCAGAGGACTGAGTCAGAGGGGGGAGAAACACAGCGGCTACACCTGGGTGACCTTGAAAGGAGCCCCTCGCAGCGCTGTAAGGACAACCCAGCAATTCTTGAGATGCGAACGCCCCTGGTGAGGTGAAGCTGGGGCTTAGAGCCACACACGTTGCTCATCACACGTCTCTCCGGCCTCAGTGCCACCGTCCAGTGGCCCGGAAACCCCAAGCCACCCAAAGCAGTGGATGAGTGCCGCGTGGCGCTCTTCCTGGGGAGGCGTGAGCACAAATCTACCAACCCCAGAGGATGAACTGACAGCAGACGAACATAATGGCCTGGAAGCCTACCTTGAAGAGCCAAGGAATCTACTAGGGTGACTAAGAGGAGTAGGGGTAATGGGCTGCTTGTAGGGGAATAGACTTAAAAAGGTAGCCACATGCCCAAAAGCCCACCCCAGGGCAGGTGGGTGATAGCTCTTAAAAGGCAGACCCCTGGAGCTGTCTGCAGGACTTGCAGGCGGCTGGGCACA
>PVIU01006598.1:59346-100108 GCA_004026605.1 Ondatra zibethicus
CCAGCTTCCCCCCCCCCCAGCTCTCTCCTCTCCCAGCAGCTCTTTCCAAGATACAATAGTTTAACCAAAAGGAGGATTGCTTCCCAACTTGAGTCAGGGACCTGAGCCTCCTCTTCAGTGTATCGGCAAAGTCCAATTAGGATCCCAGCACATGTCGTCCAATATAAATCCCAAGTGCACTTGAAAATGTAAAGAATTCTTTCTTTCTTTTCTTTTTTCAATTTTCTTTCAATAGGTCAACCTTGTGGGTCTCAAGCGTGAATTCCGTAGCAGCCATGCCCCATTGCGGCGTCAAATAGCTAGAGTCTGAATAGAGGTGCCCAGTTTCCCCTGAAGAGTGTCCCCCCATTCCCACACTTTTCTCTCCGACCTCCTTCAAGCCCATGTGAACGGACGTCCACTCTGCTTCACTGAGCTCCTGGGAAGCAGCTTGAAGAGCTTTTGCTATCATTATGCTTAAAACAGGAGGTGACAAAGAGACCTGGCTCATTTTCAAAAGAAGTCTCCAGAAGGCAGTAGCAGGAACCCACTTGGGTGAGAGTATGTGGGTCGGGGGCAGCAGTTTATCCGGAGAAGCCAGAGTGGTGCTTGGTGTGAAGTGGAGTCACCATGGAAGCAGGGCCAGGGTTTCCAGGGCAGGAGACATAGACACGTCCTCCTACTCTAGGGCATGCTGATGCTGGTCAGGAGCCACAGCTCAACGGACTTTTGTTGATAGAACGGGGCTCTCCATGTGGGCTGGTGTACCTTGGGGTTCAATACTCTGGGAATGCTATACCGGGCTGTGGGTGTTCCTTCAACACATAGCCCTGAGGACTGGAGGCACGTTCCACACACAGATTAAAAAGCTGGGCTCTACAGAGGAGAGGGAAAGGAAGGAGAGAGAAAAAAGAAGGTGGGAGAGAAGGAAGGGAAAGAGAGAGAGAAAGAGCCCTGAGCAGTGCTAAGTTGGGGCTAAGCTTGCTGTGCCCCTGGAGAATAAGTCCTTCTGATCCAGCGGCAGTCACTTATTATTAAACAGGTTCCTCTCTCTCTCTCTCTCTGTAAGGTCAAGTGGTTCAAGATCTCAGAGAGAGAAGCAGGCAGTGACCCTGACCTTATCAGTACAAGGGAAAGTCTCCCCAGGAGAGAGTTTCCACGTCTCCAGTTCAGCTTGCTGTGGAGATGTCTGCCCCAGGAGGCACATTGAGCTTCTCTTCTTCTAGAAGGTTCTGTGTCCCCACCCTCTCTGAACAAAGGAGGATGGAGAAGAGAACAGAGCGCAAAGAAGGCCTCCCTGGTGGGTCCTTCCCCCCGTCAGTGTGTGGCAGGCCCATAGAACCAGGACCGCACCTCAGAAGGGGTTGCACCCCGGCAGTTTTAGGACACAGTGTTCATTTGCGCAGACTGTCTTCCCGGTTAACCTTCTCAGTGCTTAGGGCCAGAAAGGGGAGCGCGTGAATGCACAGAGGAAGGAGTGATGTAACGGGAAGCATCCAAGTGGCCCAGCTGTCCCATCCACCTTGCTAGGACAATCACTTCCAGAACCAGAGAAGTTTGTGAATTTACATAAATAAATCAATAAATCTGTTTGTCCCTTTAGAAGTGGATTTTAGCCAGGCAGTGGTGGTGCATGTCTTTAATCCTAGCTCTCAGGAGGGATAGATAGGCAGATCTCTCTGTGAGTTCGAGGCCAGCCTGGTCTTCAAGAGCTAGTTCCAGGTCAGTCTCCAAAGTTACAGAGAAACCCTGTCTCGAAGAAAAACGAAAACAAAAAAAAAAAAAAAGGGAATTTCATTTTACATTATGGCTAAGAAGCTTTTTATGCCTGGAGGGATCCATCTCACCCATGAGCAGCAGCGTAATTTTATTGCAATTATTGCTATTGGAATTGCAGTGCTTAGCTCTGATTTATCAGGCCCCATCTGTGTGCTTCACTTATGCTCTTTAGTTTGGGAGTTTTGTAGTGCAGGCTGAACCCAGGGCCTCAACCCTGCTAGGCAAGGACTATTCCATCAACATATATCCCTAGCCCTCTTTTCAAAGTTTTACTTTGTGACAGGGTCTCACCAAGGTCCCCAAGCTGTCTTTAAATCACAGAGTAGCTCAGTCAAGCTTTGAACTTGAGATCTTCCGGCCTCAGCCTCCTGAGAAGCTGCAATTATAGTACCATGCCCAACTATACTGTAGCTTTAAACACTCAACCTCCCTCCCCACCCCTACTAGTGATTGTCCCCATTGAGCCCCTGTGGAAACTGGGAGCCATAGAGGCAAAGACCTGTGTCTGAAGGTAGGGTTGTGACATGTTTGCATGAATGCAGGCTTTTATTTGCTCACCTGGTGCTCAGCTGAACAATATGGTGGACCCTGACCTCAACAGGAAGCACGAGAAGTTGTGAATCTTTGACATCCTGAAGTCTCTAAGCAGGGGGTGAGGGCCCAGGAAAGGACTGTGTGGTGGGTTAGCTCCAGTGAAATCGGGATTAATACATCTTTTCATCTAAAAAAATATCACGTCTTCTCATTAATGATCCTATTTTCCATTAATCTTAAAAACTCAAACAGAGATAATTGGTGTTTAATTAAGACCTTAAGTAGATTTCAATAACGAACATCTTAAAATAATGAAAACGAAAAGCAACCAAACCCGTTTTATGGAATTGCCTCAACTGGCCCCGCCTGGTAATCCACCATGATGCTCGGGCTGCCTTAGGCACCACTGCCACCTGGTGCTTGAGCGCAGAATTGCAGGCTTGGTATTTGCTGTGCCGCCCACAGAGGGTGCTGACGTAACCAGACACCTGATCATTTGTGAAGCAGTTACAGCTGACTGCACATCATCCCTCGTTTATCTGTGCCTCCCCGTTATTAATACAGTCATGGTCTTTGAACTGTGTTGTTATAACCCAATCAGCATTGGCAGCTCTGATACGACGGTGACCTGAGATACGGACCTGAGCGGGACACGGAACTAGCCTGCACCAGTATCGTGTCAGCTCTCTCCTCAACTGCACAACTTCACATGCCATAAAAGGTCCCCATTTTTACCCTTACCTTCCGTCAACTCTCCTCTTCACAGAGTGTGCTCATGACTCTCTGTTTCTGGAATGTTCTAGGCGTTCCCTCGCCTACCAGCTGCTTCTGTCTTTACTGTTCCTCATGCTCAGAAATGCCACCCTCTGTCTTTAGCTTCTGCACTTAGTCTTCAGATGTCAAAACAAGGGCAACAATCATGAAGGGCGGTATTACACAGTGGTGTCTGCAGAATCTCTTTTCATCTGTTTAAGACAGTGACCACAGCCAGCTTGCTTAATACTGTTCCTCTGTTGGTTCTGTCCATTCAATAGAAAAGGCCATATTCCACCCCAGCACTGTCTGAAGTGTAAAGAAAACAATCACACAAGACTCTCTCAGCAGAAGCCTGGTATCCAAGGGAGCAGTGGAGTAGGTAGTACTAGCAACGAAGGAGTAACCCTTATCCAGTGCCCGCCCAGTGTGGGACTGGTGAATAATGGCTTCTACCGACACTTAGCTTTGTTTGCAGAGAAAACCAAATCTTCCTCCATTAAAAATAATACAAGTTCCTGTGCGCACTTCCTGGCACTTTCCTCCTTGCTCCATCAACTCTGCTCTCCTCAGCAATGCTAAACTTCCCCAGGGTAAACCACAACCATTTGTATAAAGAAAGCTAAGCTATGATGCTACCTGGGGCAAGGTTGTTTTTGGTCATTCTTGGTTCATCAGGCAGCTTTGTGCTGGCACCTGAGGTTAGTGGATTGGTCAAGGAATGTCTGTGATGGGCTTTCTCTGTGTCTTCCAGATAGTCTTAAATGTCACTCTGTTTCTCTGACTAGGTAGTCGATAGTGACAGACCTGAAGGGTCCAAGTTCCGGCTCACTGGGAAAGGAGTGGATCAAGAGCCTAAAGGAATTTTCAGAATCAATGAGAACACGGGCAGCGTCTCTGTGACACGGACCCTGGACAGAGAAACGATCGCTACTTACCAAGTAAGTACTCGGTATCTGCTCACCTTGTGCATAAACATGTAGATGGCAGAGCAATTTCTTCCCACTGAGCCAATTATTTCTGTGCCTCATCAAACCCGCAAAAGTGTGGCTTGAGGTGCTCCCATGAGGACAAAAGTAGAGAGTAGCAGTGAGGGGCTCGGCTCCTAGCTCATCGTCAGAGCCTCCAAGCCTGTGTCAGACGTCGGCTGTGAAGACCAATAAGAGTGATACTAGAGGCATCTCGGAGGAGGTCAAAGCCCTCAGGCCAAGTCTGGCTTTCAGAGACCTGTGCTCTGACTGATGGTGATTAATGCAAACCCTCAGACGAGATAATCCTACCTTTAGACATTTATCCGGATGAAATCTGAAGGAGTCGGTGCAGTTTTGCACAGTGGAGGCCACGGTCCTTAGAGTGGAACATGGCTCAACAGCGAGAAGTGGGACAGGAAGGGGTGGGGTGTTACATCAGGATGTTTAGGAAGGCAGCTTCCTGCCGCATTTAAAATATCGCAATGGGCACTGGACGGGTAGCTCAGGGGCTGAGAGCACTCGTTGCCCTTCCGATGACTGACTTTGGATCCCAACATTCATGTCTAGAAGCTCGCAATCATCCCTAACTCCAGCTCCCGGAGATCCAACGCCCTCTTCTGACCTCCACAGTCACTACACGCACCCACGCGCTACATACACACCCACTCGCAACAGGCACACACACGTGCAAGTGCATGCACACACAGAAATAGAAAGTTGACCTTTAAAATGTCTACGAGGAAGTAACATGTGGAAGTGGTAGTCACATGGGAATACTCAAGATCAGAGACAAGACAAACACGTACAATGGCCCCGCTCATTAGGTAGTCCTTGACACGGATAAGGACAGGTGTGCCTTTAGAGCCACGGTAAAAGAAAAAGTCAAAGAAACATGTAAAAGTCATCAATGCCTAGAATGGACATCTCCTTAGGAACGGTGGTAGCTATGCTGTTGCTGTGGTTGCTTGTGGTAGCTGTGCAAACCACAAACGCTCTGAAAGTACTTGTGTGCTGGGACTGGTTTTAAGCATATAATTTGTTTTGTGTAACTCAATTCTCAGAATAGTTCATAAGTAAATTATGTACCCGCCCTATTTTCTAATGAAGAAATCACAGTTGACTTGTGAATGCAGACCTCTTGGGTGTTGCCGGCTGGGATTTTAATCTTGGTGGACTTCTCCTGAGTCTATACTCCTTCGTCAATATTATATACACAGTTCCATTGATTAAAATTATGTGAAAAGGTAAAGGGAGGAAGGGGGAACTGGGGAGAAGGAAACAAAAGAGGAAGAGAAAACTCAGTGTTATGGTTGCGTTTGAGAATATACACTTTGAGTTTGGCTCCTTGCGCACTCGCCTTGTTCATCATGAATTTCAGTAAAGAGATGGCAGACCGTTGGCAAAAGAGGCCTCTGCTACTACTGGCCATGTGTTGTGTTGTGGGGTCCCCACCTGCTAGAAGGTTCTTGGGTCTTGGTCTCAGGAAGATGAATGCCTTAGAAGTCTTTTCGAGGACTTTCTGGGTCTTTTCTGAACAGGGAGCAGCACCCATCCCTGTGTACCAAAGATGAGCTATGTGAACCAACTGGAAGACTGGCTCTTGTAAAAAGTTGATGCTAGGCCCACAGCAGTCGCCGGCGGTGACAATAAGCAGAGATGACTTGGCCTGTGTCAGCATCAGCACCAGACTATGGATAGGCACTGCCTTCCCTCCTCACGCCTATCATGGAATATCGGTGACGTTTCAGATATGAGGCAGGAGATGGTGAATCTGACTTCTGAGCTCAGTGGCTAAGAGTTCAGGGATCAAAAACAAGGTAACAAACCATAACAACAAAAACAAAATCATCCAGCATCCATGCTTCCTCCTGAGCCACGCGAGCTTGGACAACCCTCACCCTCTCTAATCTTGCTGTTCTTTTTCCATAACGCACAGAGGGTAGTAGGTGCCTCTCTATACAAGGCAAAATGGGTTTCCTTCTGCAAACGCTTGGCACAGTGCCCAGCACTTAGCTGGTTCTCCTGGATCAGAGCTACTCTTGAACATCATTTTCTTGAATGTTCTTAAGCATTTTAAGTTCCGTAATTTTCTAACACATTTGACTTGTTGACACCTGGCAAATGCAAAACTTCACTCCATTCTAATCTTAAACAAGAGTTGTAGTTTTGCTGTTCCTTCATGAAGTATCGGTATTAGGCTGAATCCATAGCTCAGAGTCCTCCAGAGGAGTAAAGAGATAGGGAATATTAAATAAAGAAAAAGAGATCTGCCGGGGCGGGGCTTGCACCCTGGGAGCTCAGGTTGCAAGACCAGGGAATGAGAATCGGTAGGGGTCTGGGCTGCTTCCTAAAGACATAATGAATAGGAGGTGAGGTGTGCTATCCAAGGCCTTGTGACCTAGCTGATATTTGTGAGATCTAGAATTAGTTTATAGAATATCACCTTGCTGGGAACTTTTAATATCCTGGGAAAGACTCTGGGTACCACATACGTGGCCCAGTTCAATGTGAGCCTTCTCCTTAGGTGGCAGTGACCTTAATCTCCAGGAGCAGTCAGAAAGTTCCATGGAGGTAAGAGACTTTGAGGGACAATCACAGCAGCCATTAGGGCTTGGTTCATCAGGCAGAGTAAGGTCAGCCATGTCCCTTTTTTTGATTGTTCCAGAAACCCCAGCTGACAGCCTCTTCCAGAACCACGTGGTGTGTTTTAGGGTCCCCATCCACCACAGGTCACATGCTACTGGGCATAATGGGTTTTGGTCCCGGGAGAATGAGGGTAGAATGATGGCAGTACTGTCTGTCACCTTTGGTTCTCATGGAACCATGCAGCCTTGGCAGCCTGGGTTCTCATGCCCTGTCTTCCCACACCACGGCTCTTCTTTTCCATCTCCCTTCTGTTCCCTTTGCCCTTGAGGAGGAGCCAGGGGACTGTCGTGGGGATGTCCTTAGACACAAGGATGGGGTACCTCCTGCCCACTTTGAACTTCCTTGGAAAGTAACCTCCTGTCTTAGACTGAGGCCAGATCCACTCTGGTTGTGGCGTTTGGTGTGGTTGGGAATGGAGAGACTTCTTTAAAGCATGCATCCAGGGTCTCCACACACCTAGACTTTCGCTCCTCCTCTCCCAAGCTTCGAAAGCTGCGAGTGTGTGGGCGTGTGTATTGACATCGTAATTACTCTAATATAACTGTTGTTTGTTTCGGGGTTAAATAACACTGTTCATGTGCATGCACAGGCCCGTGTACCAACAGTTCCCCCGCCCCAAATCCAACCAGAAGCACTCTGATGAAAGCCTTGGGGTGGGTGAATGAGACACAGCTTGAGATATAGTTGTGCTTGACGCTAAATGAACACCAGTATTGAAAGCTATCACTTTTAAACACTGCCCAGCAGACAGCTTAGGACCTCTTCATGTGCACACTCTCATCTGTCTCACACAAGAGGCAGAAGAAGAAAGAGCTCCAGGAACAAGGAGCAGAGTGGGCCTCCTATCGTCCTAGGTACCCAAAAGGCTGGGGTGGAAAACCAGTCAGTGTCCCAGACTGAGTTCAAAACCAGTCTGGACAATCCAGGAAGGTCTTGCCTCAAATAAGAACATGGAAAGAGATCTAGAGATGCAGTTCAGTGGTAGAGACACCTGCCTAGCATGCTCAGACCCTTGGTTCAGTGGTAAGGAAGGGAGGGAAAGAGGGAGAGAGGGAGGAAAGATGGCGAGAGGAAGGAAAAAGGAAGGGAGAGAGGGGGAAGGGAGAAAGTAAAGATGGGGGGAAAAGGAGGGGGAAGAACTAAAGCAGAGAGAGGGAGGGAAGAAGGGGAGGGCTGAAGGGAAAGACGTAGAGAGGAAGGGAGGGAGAAGGAAGTATTACCAACCAACCCAGTACTCAAAGGTGATACCAATCTAATACTCACAGCCACTGTGTGTTAGATTCAGGATCCATACCAGTCTCACATCAGCTCCCAAGTCTTGCTTCTAAGTCCCTTCTTCCTGTTTTCACCCCCAGCATCTGATCCAGATTCCATATCCCATTTCCTAGGACCTATCCAAATTGGGCCGAGAGAGGGTCTGACAGGCTGTGTGATCAATGAGTTAAGTCCCATCTTGTCCCGTGACTTACTGCCACCCTACCACCATCCCCTGCCCCAGTGCCCAAAAGCGCTTCCTGTGGTTCTGACCCGAAGTGGCACCTGGAAAAATAATTTAGCTCTTGCAGTATTGGGAGCTGACATATTAATGCAAAGCCTCCTGAAATATCACTCATTATTATGCATTTTGCCAGTGTTTGAGTGATTTGTGAACTCTTCATTGGAATAAAGTACTGTAAATGATTCATGAATGACCAAGTTTATGAAATTCTATAAAAATATTAGCGGGTGGTAATGATTCTCTCTCACTGTGAATGGAATCTGCTGGCTGTGAATTTATCAATATGGGAAGATAGGAATGAAGTGGGAGACTGAGTCAGTTAGACGGTGGCGGGGGGGCAGTGGAAGGTTTGGAACAGTCACCATGGGGGTATGAAGTGAGACAATGTCAATGGCACATGTCACTCTGATCAGGTTCACACGGTAGGGGATGCACAGATAACTGGGTGGGAGGGACGGGGAGTGTCTGGAAGGAAGATGGGAAGGAACTGTATGTGCACCTATTGTGTTCCTGACAACCTCCTGGGATCCACGACCTCCTGGGATCTCTTATTGGTTACCTTCCTTGTTGCTACAACAAAGCACATGACAAGAAGCCACTTAAGGGTAAAGGGGTTTGTTTGAGGGAATCATTCCACTGGGTGTGAAAAACATGGCCTCAGGCAGCAAAGTCACAAGAGGCTGGCTGGTCACAACTCACAGGCAGGAAGTAGGAAGGAAATAGGAAGTGGGGGCTGGGCTATGAAACCTCAAGTCTTGCCACAGGTGACCCACTTCCTCCAACAAGGCTCCCCCTCCGAAAAGCTCTAGAATCCCCCACCAGCTGGAGGACCAAGGGTTTAAACGTGTGAGCATTTGAGAATCATTTTACATTCAAGCCATTATAGTCCTTGGCACATAAAGAACATTTACTATCTTCACTGACAATAAAGAAGTTGGCTGGAGACCAATGGGGCTCCCGAGATGTAGTGCTATACTGACGTCGGTACCAGCCTTCCATGAACGTTTATGGTTTTCCAGGGTCCACCATAATTATTTACGATTATCTCATTTAACTTCACAAATACGAGCTTGATGCTCATGTGAGTGGCTTTGCTCATTGCTGGGGCAAAATACCTGACCCAGGTGACTGAGAGAGGAAGAGAGGAGTTATTTTGACTCACGGTTTGAGGAGGTAAGTTCCATCGTTCTGGGGAAAGCATGGCAGCATGAACGTGAGGCATCCGGTGGCACTCCATGCACAGTCAAGAAGTAGAAACAGAGAAGATTAGAAAAAAAAAAAAAAGAAGTAGAGAGAGAGAGGGACACCAGTGCTCAGCTCGCTAACTCGGTCCTGGATCTCTGCCCATGGAGTGGTGATTCCCACATCTTAAATGGGTCTTCTCTTCCCAGTTAAACTCTTTGGAAACACCCCACACATGAACCTAGAGGTGAGACTCCCCAGTGATGCCAAAGCCAGCCAGCCAGTGGGACAACACAGTGCACTAAGTCTATAGAGCAGGCAGCAGGGGCATCTGGGTTCTCGGTCTCCATCTTGTTTACATTCCTATTGCTGTGACAAAATACAATGTGTAAGAGCAAGCTTTTAATTGGTTTCTGATTTCAGAGGGCTAGACTCCATGAGGTCAGGGCAAAGGCATGCTGACAGCTGAGAGCTCATGTCTTGATTCACAAGAAGGAGTTAAAAGCATGCACTGGGGATGGTGGAAATCTTTGAAACTTCAAAGCCCACTCCCAGTGATACCCCTCACCTCCTCCAGTCAAGACCACACCTCCTAATCCTTCCAACAGTTCCACTGGGGACCAAGTATTCAAATATACAAGCCTCTGGAGGCCGCTCTCATTCAAACAACCAGAGACTCAGAACATGGAAGCACCTAAGCATCAAACATACACTCCATTTTCTCCTGTGCAACTTATCCTCCTTGGAGCCAAGTTCTTGGCCAGGTTCTGAGTCTGTGGTTATGAACAAGGCCATAAAATTGGAATACACCCAGCACTCAGGTTTCCTTGCTTGTCCGTCTGCCTTCAGTCACGTGGTCTCTGCCTCATTACTAACCAATGCATGGCTCCAAGACGATGAGGCAGAAGATGTGTGAATGTGAACAGGCTGTTTCCATCTGGAAATAGACCTATCTTAAATGATGATCGTAAGATATTTGAGAGGAACAGGTACATCCAAGCTAGAGAGTTATCTAGAGTATTATCTTGTTTATAATGATTCTAATGGGGGTCAATGGACAACATGGCTGATAGGGCAGATGACCGAGCCATACTTGGGGTAACATGTGTCTCCCATCCTGGGATTTTGGGTTTTGTTCATTTGTTTGCTTGAGGCCGAGTCTCACTCTGTAGTCCAGGCTGGTTTCAAATTCGTGCGTCTTCCTGCTTCCTTAGTGCTGGGATCACGGGTATGTCACCTGTCATCATGCACTGTTCCATATCTACCATCTCGCCTTCTCCTGTCACTGTGGTCCATCAGCCAGCAGTTCACATGGCCAAGGAACAGCCTCAGTGCAAAGGTAGTGACGGCTCAGGTTGAGTCCCAGGCTTTGGAGAAAGACCTACTAAGCTTCAAATCTGGACTTTGCTTTCTGATGAACCACGTGAAATTTCCATTCTTGTGGGTGTGGAAAGATTGGGTACACTCCATTTCTTGGGCATCCCAGTCTCGTGTCACCCTGGGCATTATTTGAATCTCAGCCTCTGCTTTTCTCTTTCTTTGAGTGAGATCCCTCAGCACCATCTCCTGATGGTGTGGAAGCTCTAAGTGGGGTGTGCACTCAGTCACTGTCTGCCATTGGGAGCCACTACCACATAGCTTAAGCCCCATGCAGGTGAAATAGAGGGGAAAGGAGATACTAGGGCCCAGCTAGCAGTTGCACAGGCAGATGTTAGCAATGTTCTGTTGGCAGGCTCACCTATCAGGGAAGCCATCAAAGTGTGTCCCTCAACCGGCATCATTACCTGGGAACTAGTTTGAAGTCTCAGACCTCATCTGCTGGGGCATAAACACTGGAGCAGGTCCCAAAAGTTGAATTTAATTCCCCTTCCAGTGATACTGGAGCATCCTCTGGAACATGGGTCTAAGAGAGCTCCACTTGGGGAAACGACTCAGTTGGTTAAATGCTCACTGCTGAAACATCAGTATCTGTATTTGATTCTAAGCACCCACAGAAAAAGCCAGGCATGGTGACATGTAACTGTCACCCCAGCACTGGAGAGACAGAAACAGGTAGATCCCTGGAGGCTCTCTGATTAGTCAGCCTAGCATAATTGGGGACTCCCAGACCCCAGCTGGAGACCCTGTCTCCAAATATAAGGCATGTGGCTCCTGAGGAGCAACTGAGACTGACCACTGGAGCCCCACAAATATATCTTCACATACCCATCAACATGTACCCCCTTCCCACACAGACGCTCACACACACCCCACACACAGGCACATACACATTCAGGGAAAAATATGCTTACCCCTCACAGAGACACATGCACACACACACACACACACACACACACACACACACATGCACGCATGCACACACACACATGCACACATACACATGCACACACACATGCACACACATACACATACGCACAAATACATACAGTTCCTATTTGAATCACTACAGCCTCTTTGCTTCAGTAATTCACCCGCAGAAGGTGACCTCTGAGCCGATTTCACCGCAGTCATTCCTGGGTTCCATTCTGTGCCTAGCCAGGCTTGTTGGACACAATAAGTGCTACCCTTTGGATCCGGAAAGCCCCTCCACCCAACTCATACACTTCACAGTTGCTGTGTTTTGTCGCTTTAAAGGATCCCGAGAGCAAGGCAGCTGTGTCCCAGGTTTCTTCGCTCTGTCCCTGTCTAGACATCAGATGCCTGGGAAATGCCACAGGCCCGAGTGTTTGCTTGTTTCATAGAAAGACGACTTCAGGCCCAGAGATGAAGGCGTGAAGCCAGCACAGGAGATAACTTGATAGGAGGAAGCGGCCTGCAGTCGGCAAGGCCTGCATTTTTGCCTTAAAAATCTGTGACCTTCAAGGTGGCATTTGTAGTTCTCAAATGTGCTGGTGAGAGAATCACCCCAGGGAGCCTTTGAACTCCCCGCCCCACGTGCTCAGGCCACATTTGAAAGCGGTTAAGTCCGAAGGTCTTGGAGTGTGACCAAGCTCCAGTGTGCTCGTAAGGCTCACAGGGTATGCTACCGCGAAGCCATGTTTAGAAGCACTGAGTTAATATTACCCGTCTTCACCTCAATGTACTCACTCTTAGGGACAAGGACAGTGACACCTGTCACAGAGGCGAGCTGAGACTGTCACATGAGTAACTCATCACAGGTTTTTAACATATTAAGAGAAAAAACATCCTATTTCCCCTTTCTCCACTGTCGACTCTCAGCCGCTAGCTGAAGAAAACTGCTTTCTAGGTCTGCTTAGACACAAGTGCTTAAAAAAAATAGACGGCAAAAAGAGAGAGTGTGATAAACAAATGAGCGGTTATCTTCTGGCTGCTTAAGGAAATGCAATTCATGATGTGCCTGAGGCCTCTCCCCACCCCAGCTGCTGGGAGCACCTCCACCGGACTCTTTCCACTTCGGCTCCCCACGCGTCTAAGCATTCATTTTGCAGCCTGTGCCTTATCTGCTGGGCGCAGCTGGTGAAACTGAGGCACAGAGAGGTTAACCAGCATTGTCGCCGCGGCAGCCACACACCTGGATTAGACTGCCCAGGGGCTCCTGGCTGATTATGTATTTGGTTCACTAAGCAAAGCTGCCTCCTCACTCCAGGCTGTGGAAATGGATTTCTTCTGAATTTCATTACTGCAGTATCCTGTAAGTGGCTCGACTCTCCTGGTGACAGGAGAGAGAAGCTGTGTCCTTCAGCCTCACTCCATCCTCCGGCCGGGGGCTTGCGTGTCAGCATCCCGGCAGGCGCTCTGGACTCCATACCAGCTCAGAGATCAAATTCGGGCCAGGGTAACCTGATTGACTTTCTCATTTCCATTGCCTAACTGCAATATGATTGACTTTGTCATGACTGCGGCTTTGTTGGGTGATTTTGTGTATCTGGTGTCAGGGAGGCAAGCGTACAATACCACAAGTCTGTGGAGGTCAGAGGACATTTTAGGATGTCATTTATCATGAACACCAGGCCAGCTGGCCCACAGACTTCCAGGATTCTCCTGTCTCTACCTCCCAACTCACTGTAGGAACCCTGGGATTATAGATACCCTCACATGGGTTCTGGGGATTTGAACTCAGGTTCTCAAGCTCGTGTAACAAGCTCGTTACCCTTGGGACCCTTTCCGCTACCCCACGGCTGCTTTAAAACATCTTCTGGCTACTGTGATACATCAGACCTAGAAGAGCCTTAGAGTCATACTGCCCAGCCAACCTCTCAATCCACAGATAAGAAAAGTGAAATGGCTTGCCAACTCCTCTTACTCCATCCCTCCAAATATGTCATGGATACTTAATTATCCCTAGAAAACAAGTATGATGGCCACTCCACTGGACCTAGGTCCTACATGTACATGCAGACAGAATCCGCATCGCAGCTGCCACCACCCAGTTGGCAACTGTTTGCCTTCATCGGTATGCATGATGTGTCTCTCATTTTGATTGTGTGATACTGAGCAGATCAGGGACCTGAACTGTGCCCTGGGAAGAGAAGAGACCAGACAGAGGTAGTGGCCTTGAACCCTTCTTGCTCTGGAAGGGCATTTGAGAGCCTGAAGAAAATGACGGAGTTATTTTTGTGAGAGATTCTCCTAGACCCTAGACCGAAGTTGAGGCTAGTGAGACTAATATAAAAAGACTGGGTAAGAATCTAGGCTATGGGGTTGGGGTCAGAGGTTAGCTCAGCTAGAAAGAGGACCCCTCCAAATGGAGCATCTACAGCATGCGAAGGGCTAGACTTTGGGGGATCCCCAGGGTGATGCTCTTTCTATAGCCCAGAGGGATGGGAGTGGGAGTTGGCCTGTGGTGTAGACACCGCTGTTGCTGAAGGGCCCCTGCCAAGTCAGCCGTGAGTCTCCAGGGAAACACCCAGGGAAAGGGCTGTGATTGACACTGAGGGCCCTCGGCAGAGGGTAGGCATGTCAGAGTTCAGCCATGGGTTTCACTGTCTCGCTTGTCTCCATGCTTGTGGCTCACAACTGGTCAGTTTTCTCCTATGATCAGGACTGCAATGGAGTACTATGCTGCAGGTCCCAGCCCTAAGGCTGGAGATAGGCCGGGCTCATTCCCTCGGGTATTTATGAAGCTCTAGTGGGCGAGAGCCCCATGATCACATCCCCCACAGTGAGACCCTAGGCAAGAGCCCCATGATCACATCCACCACAGTGAGACCCTAGGTGAGAGCCCTATGATCACATCCACCACACTGAGACCCTAGGCTTGCTGCTGTAGTTTCCTCTAGATTTGTCATGCCCTGGCCTGCAACAAGGATCAGGCAGAGGAACTGACTTCAGGAGGCTATTAGAGCTACGCATCCACTCAAAGGAGGTGAACGGGACTGGGGACAAAACTCATGGAGCACTTTGCCAGAACTGCAAAATTTAAAACAAAAGAGGAGGAGGAAGAGGAAGGGGAAGACAAAGGAGAGGGAGGGGAAGGGGAAGGAGAAGTGGAAAGAGGAGGAGGAGGAGGAGAAGGAGGAGGAAAGAAAGAAAGAAAGAAAGAAAGAAAGAAAGAAAGAAAGAAAGAAAGAAGAAAGGAAAGAAAGAAGAAAGGAAAGAAAGAAAGAAAAAGAAATAAGCTTAAGCTGTTGGAGAGTCCTGTCACCTCAGAGAAGTGCACACAGCTATCAATCAGATGAGGCAGGGCTCAGGACAGGAAACAGAACCGTGGGTAGGGAAGAAGACAGGGGAGCGGGCATGTTCTGAGGCATTTAATTTGGCCAAACACTTCTTGTGTTGAGGGCAGATGTTGAAGACCACAGGCAGAAAACTCCCGTGATCAGTTTAGAGCCCCACAGGGGCCATTCTGCTTGGTGTGAAGAAGATAGGAGACAGCGAGTTGAATCTCTGGGATTCCATAGCCAGAGTGACATGTATCAGACAAAAATCATTTTCCACCAGGGAACATGGGCACATGATGGGGTTAACCCCAGCTCCCAGCATGGCTATGACAGCAGCAGGTCCTGTGAGGGGTTCATCACACAGGCCTTGCAAGGTAAGATAGGAGCTTAGATTTTTATTCCAAGAGATGCCTCAGGTCTCCTGGGGTTTTCAGGAAGGAAGTGGCATCCAATTTGTGTTTCAGGATGATACAATTTATTTGAGCAAGTCAACAATAGCGTTCAAATTGCTATGAAATAGAAATTAATTCAAAAATGCATTCATTTATTGAAAAACCACTGCCTGCGAGAGTAGAGAAACATCTTTGCCTCCCAAGAGCTCAGCCCAGAAGGCTGTCTTTTATTGCTAGCCCCACAGGGGAGGGCCAGGGAGTGTTTTATGTGGCCTCTGCAGCTAGCGTGGCTGAATCTCTAGGCCAAAAAAAAAAATTCTTTTAGAACTCCAGAGTTTCACTTTGGTGTGCAGGGTTGGGCAGAGCTGTTCGCTGTTGATTCCTTTGATTGCAATGTCTTTGAAGATCTTGAGATAGAGAAGGCTTATCATTCCTCACAGTGAGGTGGGAGGCACCAAGGGGCCATTTCCATATTCTTTTGGTTTCTTCTGAAGATGCAGATGTCGGCTGTAACCAGCTCCTTTCTGCCAAGTGCATCTCTCTCAGCATGTTAGAAAGACTCCAGAAAAGACTTAGAAACCCAGAATGGGTGTCTCGGGGGTGTGCTTTCCTGCTTTGGCAAATGGAGCCAGGTAGAGTCTCATTCCGAGGTGAAGACCTGGTATTTGGAAGCTGGAATTGGGCAAAAGCAAAGTGGACTGAGTAAGGCTTGTCTGACAATGCTGGACAGGCTGACTACAGGATGCTATGGAGTAGAACAGTACAAGGGTGCGCCTGAGACAGAACACCACATGGCAGGCTGAAGACGAGCGTTCCACACTGCACTGCCCATGCCCTCCTTCTCTCTGTCCTGTTAGTGCAGAGCGTAACCGTGACCTCCACTGAGGTCTCGGTCACTCCTGCTCAGTGTTTTCTTCCATATCACCTGAGGCTGGGGCTGTTGGTAGGGCTGTTTGGGGTCCCAGATAAAAGGAGCTGTATTGTTAGAATGAATGAATGTGCAAGGAAGTAGGTTTGAGAAGATGTCTTTCCCGTGTTTGTTGAACCCACGAGTCAGGCCAGAAAAAGATATCACATCAGTTATCAGTTTCCTCCCTGGCCCACATCCTACTCAGCTTCCTGTTTCCAGGTAAGCTCTTGTCTCTAGGAAGCTACCCCAGTGGGTAGCAAGTTGAGGAAAGAAGTATTTGGGAGCAACAGGCAGTGTGGATGACATCATTTGGGAGTAAACTGGGGCAGACTAGGTTCTGGGGAAGTCAAAGAAGGGGAGAGAACCATTGTCCTGTTCTGAACGTGGACTGAGTCTGTGCAGAGATGACCCCTATGACCATCATCCACCCTGAGCAGTTGCTGGGCTCTTCCTGCACACCTTCACCTCCCTGGCTCTGACCTTCACCTAGCTCATTAGAGGTGAGCTAGGTGGGGAGGATGCATGGAGAGGGCATCGTCGGGAACACAGACCTTCTAGAATCTGCACACATCATCTCAGCACCCCATAGACCCCTTCTCTGTGTTAGGCTCCATCCCTGATTTCCTCTTTCAGTTCAGTGGACTGAAACTGAAGGAAAGATGCTCCTGTGGACCTCTTGGAGAGATGGAGGGCGAGAAGGGCTGGAGGAGCAAATAAGGGCCATCCTGTGGTTCTTCCTTCTGAGGACCTGGGGTAGTGATGGCTAAATCAGGTTCTCTGACACTGTCCTGCCAGTGTGGGAACACTCTCCCCAAACCATGGAGTCTCTCAAATGTCTTCTCACTGTAAAGGGCATTGTCTTAGTGTGTGGCTCTGCTGGGGGCTGGGCATATACTAACATATATGTCATTTAGGTCTAAAGCCACATCTACTTAGAGCCATCCTAAGGCAGTCACCTGAGCACAGGGTGAGCCTCAAATAGAAACCTCCCAAGGGGCATCTGGTCACCAGAGGTCCACGGACAACTATGTGGAATGTGACCGCTCAAGGCTAGCAGCAACTAGTGTTCTACCCAGGACTTACCAAGGAAGGAGGGCACAGGACATCAGATGCAGGTGCCTAGGAGGCTGAGTCCCTGCTCTAGTGAAGTTGGGAGGGGTTAAGGGAGAGGTTGGGACGAATGTGACCAAAATGATTTATATGACATTATCAAAGAAATTAATAAAATTTAAGAAGAAGATTATAAAGGAAAACGATATGAACAGCAAACAGCAACACAGGGCCTGGTGCACTTTAACTGCTCAGGTATGCTCAGTGCGCCCCCAACCAGAGCTTCAGTGCTAAGCGCTCCATCGGGCCATCACCTAGACGGGAGAAATCTGAGGGTGAACAGGATGTTAGCGTTGCCCCTTCCCTAACCTTAAAGTTTGAAGGGAGAGCTCATTTTGTCTGCTTTTCATGTGGAGAAGCTGAGGTTTCAGGATCTGTCATGAAGGCGGTTAAGAAACAAGCGGGGGAAGACCCAAAGGACAAACCCACTCTGTCCCCACAAACTCCACCTGTCATTCGGCCCTGAAAGGTGCGCTGCTCTCTGTAGATGAGTATTCTCCGCTGGGAGCAATGCCAGTCTGCAAGGGACAGTAGGTGACATCTGGAGATCTACTGGCCAGTGTGGAAGAATCACAGATGTTTTTGATGTTCAGTGGATGAATGTCCGAGATGTTTCTAAACATCCTATGATACACAGGATAGCCCTCGCCATAAGGAAGGATTGACCCTCAGGAAGCTATAGTATGTATGACCCTGGTATAAACAGGAATAAAAGCCTCCAGTGAACTCTCCAAGTCATCTTGTATGTGCGTGCCGTCTAACCATGTCAGGTTTCCTCTGACTGACCGTTACTCTAATCCCAGGCTTCCCTACATTCAGAGATGAGCCCATGGTGGTGCGGCCCAAGCAACATTCGCCAATGCCCGTTTTCTATTCTGCGAGGTGATTTTTTTTTTAATTTTCCCTATTACAGAAGATAGATTCTGTTTTCTCACTCCTGAGGGAAAACTAATTCTAGCAAAGGCCATTTGTCTTTGGTACCTGGGACCTAGAATATTTACTATTAGTTTATTGAAAATTACGTAGATATTATTCAGAAACACAATTTGCAGCTATATGGCACACTTACGCAGATTATATTTTAAGTGTTAATGCACATGCTGAGGATATATATGTCTGAATGTGGCTTGCTCAGAGATACTTTTTACTTTTTAATAGCTCACTGCCTTTGAGATCTTCAACCTGGCCCACTGTGAAATGCAAAGAGGAAGCTATCTCCAAATGGATATTGTCTGATGAGTCATGAGTTGTTACCATTCAACTGCAGCTCAATCTCCTGCTACTTTATATAGCTTTTGTGATAAGTTCAGAAATAATTTGCATTTAAATGCATTTCAGTTATTTAACTTGTGATTTCAGACGTGCTTATTTTGAGCTTTGTAGGCATGCGCGCCCGTATCTGAAGTGGATGGACACTCACTTCCCTGATTACATGAAGGACTCGAGTTTTAATATAGAACAGCTTTGCCAAGCCGTTTGTCTAAACCAGAGAGCTGAGTGATGCTGAGAATGGTCCCCAACACACACACACGAGAACACACTCACACATGTTCATATATACACACCTATGTACACATGAGAATTCCCTAATGGTTTTGAAACATTCAGGATGCGTTTAAAACTCCAATAGTTTCTTTAGAACTCACAACGCAAACTAACAGTAAGGATCACAGTGGTTGTGAGTACTTACTGTTCTTCTAGAGGACCTGGGTTTACTCCTCAGCATACGCGTGGCAGCTCACGAACATCTGCATCCATGTAGTGCCCATGAATTCACATGAAAAGAACAAATAAACCACAAAAGATAGTTCAGAGACCTTAAAAAATAGGAAAAAAAAAGCTGGCCGTGGTGGCCCACACCTGAACCCCAGCACTCAAAGAGAGAGAGGCAAGTGGATCTGTGTGAGTTTCAGGACAGCCTGGTCTACATAGTGAGTTTCAGGACTTCCAGGGCTATGGAGAGAGACTGTGTCTCAAAGGAAAGAAAAAAGAAAGAGAGAAAGAGAAAAGTAACCCATGGCTGGGACTGGGGAGATGCGTTGCATTGTGCATGCATAGTACTGGCCAAGGAGCTCAGCCAGCGTAAACGTCATATGTTCCTTTGGTTACTAACAAATTAACTGTTACCCGCTGACACTTGGGCAAGGGCTCAGGCAGATGAGTGACTGCTCAGCCTCACAGGAGGGCAGAGGAGTACGACACAGTCCTAGGAGCTCCTGTGCCACTACCCATTTGCTCACTAAGGCTAGGCTTCCTCCCCTTGGGTCCCAGTTACAAAGACCATGTCTACCTTACAAGGTTGTGAGCAGAAGAATGCCCCAGGCTTTGCTTGTAAAAGTTTGGGCTGCTCAACTCTTCACTAAGATGACTCTTCTTGACATGCGACCCAGAAAACACCCATGGTCATGTGTTGGGGTTTTTCTCTCCATCCTCAGTTGATTCTAGGTCAGACCCAGGTTAGACTGGCTGAGGAGGCCCTCTGTGTTTGTTATCTCACACTCTTGAAGGCTCTGGTCTTTTGGACGGCAGCTTATTCAAATAGTCTCTGTGTGCTTGTGTGTACATGTGTGCATGCATGTGTGTGCATGTGAATGTACATGTGTGGGCATGTGCAAATGTATGCACAATGGTGTAGGCATGTGTATTTGTGTATGTATGTTTGTGTATGTGCATGTATGTTGTGTGTATGCATGTTTGTGTGTGTATGCATGTTTGTGTGTGTATGTGTGTGTGAAAGCCTTAAGCATCCTTTCACAGTACTGGTCTTCTCATTCCATGATTCGACTAAGCAGCATGTGTTCACCTCCAGAGGAAACAAGCTTAGCTAGAGGATACAGATCACTACCACACCTGACCACCTTGGCTGAGAACTCTAGCACCACACGGAAAAGGCTCTGATTATATGCCGCTGTGGACAGGAAGCCAGCACGGCCACAGCTTGGTCACGGAGAGCTGGTTCTGGTGTGCTAGAGACAGGCGGTCCTTTTCTGCTCTGTTGTAGTTTTGACTGACACAGGCATCCTGTTCTGACCTGAGCTGACAGCGGAGTTTGGGTTTAGAGTGAATCGTGGATTCTAACTTGAGAGATGGCCAGTCACTGCCAAGTGCCCTCATTAGCAACCCAGTGACACACGCTCCAGAAAAGCCATCCAAGCCACGACCCAGTGATGGGGTGGGCCCCATGCGTCACCTCCCACCCTCCACACAGCCCCCTTGTCATCTCGCTGTGAAACAACCCTGCCCACATTCTTAAGAGAAATAAAGAAAAGCTTCAGTAACTGGAGACCTGCAGCCACTCGGGTGTAAGTTATGGCTGCAGGGGGATGGGGGAGCAGTGACTTAGTAACTCAAGTTAGAAATAAAAAAGATGAATGAGAAGAGGAGATGAAGTTAGTGAGCCACCGTCTGGGTACTTTGTCATGGCTGTGTGAGGGGAAAGGAGAAAGCCCCTTCCAAACAGAGATTATACACCCAAAGACACTAATAATTCAGTCCCCCGGAAGAGCCAATTGTCTCAGGTCTTGCTTCCCACCCACCAAGCTGAGAATCCCATGCTGGCTTATGCTCTCTAGTGCATAACGGAGACTTTCTCCGTGGTGCTTGGATTTCCAGCCAAGAAGACAGACTGACGTAGCAGCTGGTCTGCTTCCTCTGATGGAGCGTGTTTATTCACAAAGGGCAAGTCTGTTTTCCTCCTCCCCCCACCCATTTATCCACACACTGGCTAGTTCAATGGCTGCTTAGGCAGGGCAAAGTAATTCAAATCAGTTGCGAAGTTCATGGCCACCTTGAGGAGTTAGATCAGCAGACGGGAAGGGTCCCCACAAACTGGCAGCACTATGTTTGGGGTACAGCATTGCAAGCAACTCCAGAAAGTTGTCACTTTAGAGGTCTGTCTTGCTGCAAACTGTGGCTAAGGAGAATCTGAGGATGAGGATGCCTCTAGACGAAGCAGGAAAGAGAAGCCTCACCTTGCTGGTGTCTGCCGCTAAAGGCTAAGACCTTCTCATTTTCCAAGTCTACCAAGACTGCTGTTCTTCTTTTGACAGAACTCAATGAGGTGGATACTACTGTTGCCTCCATCTGATGATTGTGGATACTGTAGCATTTGGGGGGTTAGCTAGCTCACACTGCACTGGATAGAAAGTAACTATAGAGTCAGGACTTGAACCTTGATATTTCATCTCCAGAGCTGGCTGCCAAGCACCATGTCAGCAAAGGGTGCCTCATATCAGTTGTGCAAGGCTTGGTGCTTCCTGAACTGTCCCCGCCCACAGCCAAGACTCCACCTGTGCTCAGGTCTGGGGATGCAGTTAGCCATCTGGGTTCCATTGTGCTTCAAAGGAACGAAGTAGGGTTGCTGCAAAAACCCTACTTTGTTGTTGCAGCAACCTCTTCCCCGTGTACCCACAGAGTTTGCATTTCAGACCTCACAGTGACTCCAGAAGTCCCAGACAGTGCCCAGCCTTGGAAACGCTATGCTGCCTTCCTGTGTGTGCATATCCATCGTTAGGTTTCACTTAGTAATTAGCTGCAATAGCAATTAACTACAATAACTGATAATAAAATAGAACAATTATACTATGATAGCTTGTGTGAGCTATCTCTTCTCTTTCCCATTATCTTACCACACTCTAGCCACCTCCCCAGCCCCCCACATTTGCCACTTTTGTACTCCAAAGCTATTAGTAAGTAAAATAAGGGTTATTTGAACTCCAAACATGGCAGTGTGCTACAGTAGATCAGGTAACCGAGTTATCTGAGTGACTAACTGGTAGGCGACATATACAGTGTGGAACACTGGACAGAGGCACAATCCACGTCCTAAAAGAAAAAGAGCTGGATAGCATGCACAACTTAAAACTTCCTGTTTATTTCTAGAATTTCCCCTTAACTCTTCCAGGCTGAGTTTGGCTATGGAAAACAAAGCAGAAATGGGATGGGGCGTGTTAGAAGTTGATAGACTGGGACTCAAAGCGGGGCAATGCGGCATTGTTGAATTAAACTTATGACCCATTGGTGCGTGTGAAAGTCTAAGGACTGGAGTGTGCAACCTGCCCCACAAGCTGCCCATCCAATGGGCGTAGACTGAGAGCTTAGTCTTCCTGAGCAATATCCCCGTTGCCAATAAATTCTCCTATATTAGCTATGAAGGCTTCTCCCACATGGGTCCATCGGCTTTACAGGAAAGGCTTTCCTGGGCTCATGCAATTGTGGCCTCTAGAAATGGAACATTCTAGAATCTGTCCACACTCGGCCTCCAAATTAGAAGCATATGCATGTACCATGCTTCCTGCTCGGCGAGGATGTGTCAGTGACTCTTTTCTCCACGTTCATTTGTTTGTGATTGCCCTGCTTTCTGTCTGCATTTTGTCTTGGCTTTGCCTTGACTGATAATGTTTATTTTAGATTTGTGAACTCCGAGCAGGCCGAGGCTGCACGCGTTAGAAGGGCTTTACTGTGTTGGCAGAGTACTTCATAAATAAAGGACCTATAATTCATTCAACAAACACTTAAAGAGTGGTTAGTGTGGGGGTGCGGCAGTGTATACAGCCCCTGGCAGGCACTTGGGAGTATGGCAACGAGGGCTTTGCTCCCCAGCGTTGTGTCAACGGTGTCCGTGATTTATTACAGTGGAAGAACACCGTGTAGAATTAGCACAGAAGAAGGTACATAGCATTGTCTCGGGGAACCACAGAGAGCTTTCCGAGCTCCCTTCCTACCCCCACAGTCGCACAGCAAGTGCAACAATATAGGGAAAGTGTCCTCTCCTAGGAAAGGCCACTAGGGTCTCGCTGGGGATTGGACCCAAGGATATCCCGATGCGCTCCCAAACTCCCCCCTCCTGGGAGGAAAGAATAGGCTGTATTTTTTTTACCCAGTTCAGAGAGAATGAGTCACTTTGATCAGATGGGAAGAGCCCACCCAAGCCCAACCTCACTGAGATGGTCAGGCCAGCCCAGCAAGCAGCCCTGCTAGGGACCGCAGCCTCGGGCGAGCCAAATGTTTTATTGGGCATCACTAAAAAAAAATAACAACAGATGATCTGTGATCAAGAGAGTTTGGTACGCTGGGAGGTGGTGGCACATGCCTTTAATCCCAGCACTTGGGAGGCAGAGGCAGGTGAATCTCTGTGAGTTCAAGGCCAGCCTGGTCTACAGAGCAAGTCCAGGACAGGCTTCGAAGCTACACAGATATCTCTTGCAAAACCAAAAAAAAAGGAGTGTTTGGGAAAGCTTGGATTATCAAAGTGAAGTTGATAGCCTTACTTTGAACTTTATAAGGTGTCTGACACTTATTTCTGTCCCACCGATCATCTTACACCTTTACTATCTAGGGGACGACTACCTAGAGGTTATTTGTTCATAAAAAATGATGTCAATGCTGTTCAGTTTAAGGTCAGATACCAGAGGAATTCTAGCAGGAGGAACACATCTAAATTTTATGAATTACCTTTTGATGTGTGTGTGAGTGTGTGTGTGTGTGTGTGTGTGTGTGTGTGTGTGTATGTGATGTGCTGATGCATACATGCATTTATTCGTGTCTATGTGCGTGCATACAAAGGCCAGAGGGAGATACTAGGTGCTCTCCTTTATCAGTCTTTACTGTTTTGGGAGACAGGGTCTCTTCCTGAACCTGAAGCTTGCTGTGGAAGCTAGGTTGGCTACCCAGGGAAGCCCTGTGACCTGTCTGTCTTTGCTTTCCAGAGCTAGGGCTACAGGTATACCCAGATAAGCCCAGGTTTTTCTGTTTGTTGGTTGGTTTATGTGAGAGTTGGGGATTCAAACTCAATCCCTCAAGCTTGCACAATAAGTGTGCTTACCCACTAAGTCAGTGGTTCTCAACCTTCCTGATGCCAGGACTCTTTAGTGCCATTCCTCACATTGCATTGATGCCCCAACCATACAGTTATCTCATTGCTACTTCATAACTGTGATTTTGCTACTGTTATGAATCTTAATGTAAATATGTGATCTGCAAGATACCTGGTATACAACCCCAAAGGGATCGCAGGGAGAGAACCACTACACTAGGCCATCTCCCCAAACTCCTGAATTCTCTTCTGAGCACCCTGCCTCGACACTAAGAAAGCCACAAATTTTAAGTACTACCCCAGACTTTACCCAGATGCACTAAGGAAATCTAAGCGGAGTCTGAGCAGGTCTCTGTAATATAAAACCCATGGTATCCATTTAGTCTTACAGTCATTAGATGTGGACTTTGCAGATCTGTAATCATGAGGTCATCTGCTAACTAAATAATTAGATTTTTCATTTGAAATGTAAATTTGAATTGTTTTCCTGCACTGGAGCACTAACTGGGGCTAAACCCCCCAGCTCTGAAATGAAGTCTAGGCGTGTGCATAATATGTATTCAGCATATTAATAACCTAATCTGATTCTCATTTCTTGTGTCGCCAGGAAGTTCTTTGTTCCAACCACAATTAGTTGTCACTTATCGCTACAGTCCAGATTGTACAGCAGGCTGCCTTTTAATGATGCCGTGGGACCAGCAACTCCTCCTGCCCTGGCTGCCCTGGTTTTGAAATCACTCCTAAAACTGGAAGCCAATCTCCATGGTTCTAGAGGTGGAGTTTTAAAAATTCACCTGTGGCAAACTCTTGAGTGAAAAACCATGAAAATTGTGATCATTTTTATTCCTGGATCATTATTATCTTCCCCCACCTTAGAGGAGGGAAGGTATCTTGCGTTTTCGTCCAGTCTTTGGCTGTATCTCCATCTGCATTTGCAAACATCGGGCCCTGAACCTTATCCCCAGCAGCAGCCCTCTTCTGGTTTTCTGCCTTGCTGACTTCTGGACTGCCTGGGACTTCAGCCTCTTAATCCTGCCTTGGCTGGGAATCCATCCTCCACCTCTACACTTCTCCAAGACTCCTGCGGCTCCAGCATTTTCTTCCATAGGGCATGCGCGTGCGTGCACACACATGCATGATGTGTTACATGTTCATGCTCATGTGGGTATGCGCACATGTGTATAGACTACGCATCAGTATCAGTGACTTCTTTGAGCTCTCTCCACCTTATGCTTTGAGACAGGGTATCTCACTGAACCTGAAGCTCATCAACTCAGCTAAGGCTAGCTGGACAGAGTTCCCTGCATAAATAAGCCTCCACCTCCCCAGTGCTGTCATTATACACATATGCCACTATAATCAGCTCTCATGTGGGTACCGAGGGTCCAGACACAGCATCACGCTTGTGTGGCAATCACTGTAGCAACTTAGCCATTCCCTGCGTATCTCCCGTTATCTTTTAGAAGCAATCCCCAGTTCACAGCCATCGGAGCTCTGCGACAGTCCTTCCTTGTGTCCATCAGCAGCACTACTTTCTTATTGCTCTCACTCTGCTGGCCCTGAGCAGGGGATGCTTTCCTCTGCTTCATCCTCTGTCCCTGTGTCGCTGCCAGAGGAACTAATACTTAATCCTTGCTGGCACCAGCACTCCCCCCCCAACCCCACCTTGTTGATGTCAGCATGAGTCCAGAAGGAACAGCTCTGCTTCCCGTTTCAATTCTTCCCTGTCTGCTCCAGTCCTTCTAGACATCTCCCCTGTCCTTGCCTCACCCACCACCATTCTGCCTTTGGTATTCATGGACCAGATTCAGAAGGGGGTGGGGTGCCCGAGGCTGTGTGTTAGAGGCAACTCATGCCAGCACTCCGGAGATGCTGCTGCCAATCTCCTTTCCACATCTGGGTTCATCTTTGACACCATTGGAATGGGAAAACACTGTGAACTGAGACTGTTTTACAATTCACAGCACGCCAGTGCCTCCAACCCTGTATACCCCGTACACAGGATGGTTAGTATTGATGTCACTTCCTTTTCTGTGAGAAGCAGCTTAGAGGTGGATGGGGTTTATTTGGGCTCACAGTCCCAGAGGGATAGCATCCATCTTGGTGGGGCAGACGTGGCAGCAGGGCCGGAAAGCCTAGCTGCTCATATTACCACTTATGTATGAGAAGCAGAGAGACCAACCAGGAAAGAAACCGAAGCTATCGACCCTCAAAGACCACCCCCAGTGACGCCCTTCCTCCAGCTGGGGTCCACCTCCTAAAGGTTCGGTAATTCCCCTTACAGTGCCGCCATCTGGGAACCAAGTGTTCAAATATACAAGTCTGTGGGGGACAGTCCTCTTTCAAACCACACCACGATCTGCTTGAGGGCATCCTTATGATGGGGGCATCACCATTGTATCTGTTTGTCAGGTGAAGCATGAGGAATCTCGGGGGTCCAGCCCAAGGCAAAACAGAGACTCTGTGCCAGGCATCTCAGTTAGATCCGTGATGAGATACTTTTCCTAGGCAGGAATCTCTCTGTCCCTAACTGATGCCTGTCCCTCCTAAGACAATACTAGAAGAAACTGTGATGGGTTTGGCTCTACACAGTTTTCCATCTTTAGACAGGTGGGGTTGGAATCTTTGGGAAAGTCTCAAAGACCATTCCAAGAAAGACTCGGCAAGACAGGTCCATGTTCCTACTTGAACGACACCTTCCCAGTATAAAACGCACACCTACTGACTGCATACCAGCTGAGATCCACCTTCCTTCTATGGACATCTGGTTGACCATTGCCCCCACACTGCCCTACTAGTGGTCAGTCATTGTTGTTTCTTTGTGAAAGTGAGGAGATAAAAGACATTAGATCCCAAACTAACTCGAGTTACCAAAGACTATCAGAAGCCGGCCTTCTTGTCGCATGACCACAGACGTTACAGCAATAGGAACCGTCACTTCTCACATGTTTTAGATGAAATAATTTTGATCTAGGT
Organism: Ondatra zibethicus; assembly: GCA_004026605.1. Lineage (NCBI taxonomy): Eukaryota > Metazoa > Chordata > Mammalia > Rodentia > Cricetidae > Ondatra > Ondatra zibethicus. Next base: position 86,512 of record PVIU01006598.1, read on the forward strand.
TTAACTTCTCATGAAGCTGAAGAAATGTTGACTTCTGTGTCACCACCTAAATTTTGTGTTTCACTCAATAAGTGCTCAAAAAGTCACTTTGCCTTCTTATTCCTTTTCTTCCATTGAGCTTTTTCAACATTCTGACACCATCTGATGCATGCCAGGTGCTGCTCTGAGTGTGAAGATGAAGGGATGAAGCTAGGTGAGGTCTCCCTTCTCTGGTTGTATTTTACTTGGAGAAGATACAGGATAGATGGTGTTAAAGAAAACCAGAATTGTGCAGCTGGGGGATTGGTACCAGGAAGAAAGCCAAAGGCAACTCTAAGAGAAACCAGTGGGTAGATGTTCAGCTTCAACAGTGCTGCCTATGGGTACATGGTAAATCCCAGTATCCATCAGGAGCCAGTGATGCTGTGATATTTGGGGAGTTATAACCAATGGCGGAATGTCTCGAGACCCCAGCAATTTCAAAGTCATCAGCAATTGAAAAACTAGGGGCTGGGGAGATGGCCAAATGGTTAAGAGCACTTTCTGTACCCACACTGGGTAGCTCACACCAAAACCGTGTTGCAATGAGGGGCTCGGGCTGCGTTCCCGGCGCCCGGTGTGTACCCGAAATAATTACACGGAAACTGTATTCATCCAAACACTGCCTGTCCCATTATCTCCAGCCCCCCATTGGCTAACTCTCACATATTATTTTAGCCCATCTCCATTAATGTGTATCGCCACTTGAGTTGTGGCTTACCGGCATGAATCTAACCAGTGTCCATCTTGTGCTGGAGAAGCATGGCGTCTGCTCCACTGACTTCTCTCTCACAGCATTCCCTTCTATCTACTCCACCCACCTAAGGGCTGCCCTATCAAAAGGCCATAGCAGTTTTCTTTATTTAACCAATGAGGGCAATAACACAAATAGAAGACCCTCCTACACCAAAACCGTAGCATCAGGGAATCCCATGCCTTCTTCTGGCCTCCGTGGGGACCTGCACACATGTGGTACACATAAACTCACACAGGCACGCACATTCACATACATGAAAATTAAAACAATATTTTTTAAATGTAGATGGAAAGCTGGTTGCAGAGGAGTATGTTCAGCAATAGAAATGGGATTCAAGAGGAGGGTCAGACCCTGATGAGGTGAGTCACGAGGTTCTGCATCGGGTCTTATTCTAAGTACACAAAGCAGCACTGAGGGATGATGTCCTCTACTTCTATCTGCACTCACAGGTCTATTTATAGATTAGCAGTCAGAGCTGTGCTGTCTTTGAGTGACATGGAGCTGACTTAAGTTCTTTGTGGAGAAGCCAGCAGCATTGTTATGCAGTGTGTGATAATCAGGATCCCAAAGGGAGTCAGTCCTGCAGCTGGTGCATCGGAGTACATGGACACACTCACGATCTCTGGAGCATGGAGGGAGAGACTTCTAAAGTGCGGGTTCCCCTCTGTGTGCTATTGTACGTGCGCTTTTCCTACCCCTCGCTCCCAGAGCCAATCACCCTCTAGATATTCAGCCAGCCTCTACTGATCTTTGAAGAGATAAGGATAACTGCATCACAGAGGTGCTGGGGTGGCAGAACTGTTCGGTCTTGATTAAATCTCAGTTGTAATACTGTGTTATGGTTTGGCAGGATGTTGCCACTGGGGACAACTGCATTAAGAGTGTATCAGATCTCTCTGTGACTTTTTTTTTAATTGCACATGACTCTACAATTATCTCAAAATAGAAAGCTTAATGAAAAAATAATAGCGCTATTCATTCGAGTGTTTTATTAGGCACCAGGCACCATGTTGAGTATTCCTTATGAGTTACCTCCTTGAATTCTCATAAGGAACTCAAGAGTCTAGTATCACCCCCATTTTGCAGAGGAGGAAACTGAGGCTTAGGGGCCAGCTATTTGCCTAGTCACCCAGATGGCAAGTGATGGCACCAGAGTTGGTTCTAGAAGATCCATCTCCAAAGTTGATGTTCTCCGCCACATCCTGTGGGGCTTGGTCTCTGTTGTCCTTACCGGGCTTGATCTAGCCACAGGATATCTGTATCCTGATCTCAAGGAGGAGAGATAAACTGAGAAGAGATAAGTTGCCTCTTTTGGGGTAGCTGTCTGTGGTGATGATCTAGGATCCAGTAGATTGGACAGACCTCCAGGACCTATAGACTGGACTGGAGACTGTGAGACAGCTTAGATTTTGTTGCTACAACCGAGACACCTAAAACAGACACCAACAACTTACGGAAGAGGGAGTTTGTTCTGGCTCACAGTTTGAAGTGCTACAGTCCATCACTACAGAGGAGGCACAGGTGGCAAACTCTTCACATCTCTTGGGGTCAGATGAAAAGATGGGGGACGGATCAATGAAAGGAAAGAGAATGTAAACTTGGCTGGGAAGCTGTGAATGGCTCACCCCCACTAAACATTCTTCCTCTACTAGAACCCCTCCCTCCTGTAAAGGTTCCACATGCCCTCTCCAGATAACACTGCTAGCTGGGAACCAAGTGCTCACACGTGAGCCTGTGGAGACAGTTCACATTCAAACCATAATGCTGGACCTTGCCTTCTGCCTCAAGAGCCACAGCCTAATGGTGGCTGTTGAGGACCATGTGTCTTCCAGGCAAGCTGTGTTTATTCTGGCAGAACCAAGCTGCTCCCAAAGTCACCCAGCGAGGACAGCAAGATCAAGTCCACATAGAGACAAAGGACATTCTCTGCTTTTCCAAGCTAAGTTTTAAGATTTTTTTTTTTACTTTGTAGTACCTAGGGTAGGTGTGGGGGCATTTTCTAATCCCTATAAATGACAGAAGTATCCCGTGTCCTCCAATCCCTCAGGAGCCCTGAAGTTTTAAGCTCCAACATTATCCCAGTTTTGACATCTTTAAGCTCCGGCACTAACCACTCTGAGGAGCCTCCCCATCCCCTGTACATTTATCTCAGGGTTTGAGTGGCATTTTTAAAATTTGAAGAGAAAGTTTTAATTTATCCTGATGTGTTTGGTGCATCTTTAGGCAAGAATTTATTAGGATATTACGGTTAATATAATCATAGCCGTAACTCCCTAATGAATGCAAATGGGAAGAATAAGATTTTATTAAGCAAGGACGATCATCTTAAAACTGTTATAGCCTTGTGCTTACAGAAACACTTTGGGAATACACCTGTTTCTAAAGTGAGTCCTGTCATCTTCTCTGGTGCCGAGGACAGTGGGGACACAGGCTGAACCAAGCCCCGCATGGCTGAGTGGGGATAGTGAGGCCTTCCAACCTGGAGTGGATGTGATTGGTCCATTCGGAGACACCTAGGAGTGTCTGAAGACATATGGATTATCATTGCTAGGAAGGGGAGTTACTTCGGATACGCCAGAAGTCTGCTCAGGCAGTGGGAGCCATCAGAGCCCTTTACCCCCATGCAGTAAAGAATTACCTAGGCCCAGATGCCAATACTGTCAAAGGTCAGGATATAAGGCAGTGGGACCCAGAATCCAAGCATCCGATTTGAAACCACATCTCTATCCTTTTGTAGTAGACAGTAGCTTTCTAAACTCCCTTGTTTGTATTCTAAAGTGGGTCCCGTAATGTAAAACCCACGTGATCCCGGGTGATGAAGTAATGCATTCCAGGGAGTACTCAGCACAGCACCTTGTGCAGAGAGAGTGCTCAGCCAGAGGTGGAAAGTGTCTCTCACTAAGGCTTGCTCCCAGTCCTCCAGCAAAACAACTAGTAAAACCTTCAAATCAAGCTTATGATAACTTTGAAAAGTTATACTCTTATATGTCAAAATCGCTTGCATCGTAGGTGTTCTCTCTATCATGGCCTTGGGCGGTTTGGAACTACTGCTATCTGCTTCTTCTGGGATAAGGTGCCAGATACCCAGGGAGGGTTATGCATTCTGTGGGTCTGGCACATGAGAGCTTAGAACACGCTTGGGTGGGATTTAGAAGACGGCCTTGTCTGCCTGAGTTCCTTCCCAATAGTCATCTCAATCAAAACACTTCCACTGGAAGAAGCCATGACCAACCACGGGTGTGCTCTGCTGGAAGCCATCTGAGACCACGCAGCCGGGATGAGCTGCGGGGGGGAGGGGTGATGTGGCAAACCTCAGTAATCATAACATTCTACCCTGGGTCAATGTTGAATGGAGAGGCTGTGCCCTGAGGCCATGCAAGTGCCCCAGGGATCTAATTATATTTCTGAGGGACACTTGACCCAAAGTTGAGGCAGGAGAGGGAAAACTCAGGCATGTGGGAATGCGGTGGCCACTGGTAAGACTGGAGGCTTACTTGCAGCCCCGTTGTTTATTAGGAGGCATGTGACTACAGGAATGCCACCTTAGCCTCCTAACCTAAGGACGATGTCACCACGTTCTACAATGCCTAAGCATGTACACAGCTCACCAGCTGGCCCCCAGTCAGCAGCAGTTCCTTGCAGGGGGCTGAAAGGTGCACAGTGCCAGTCTCCTGGAAGATAACGCACAGATGCTTGTGGACTTAAGAACTGGGAACCTCTTTGAGGTAGCAGAGATGCTCTCTCCCTCAATCCCACCACCAGGAGCGGTCTGAGTTTCTGACCATGTTCTCTTTGCTCTGGCTAACAAGACAAGCAAGGTCAAACTCGTAGTTCTCCAGATCTTTGTGGCAAAGCTAGTTCTCTCATCTTCTCCTGCTTCCTCCTCCCTTTGATCCTTCTTTTCATCTCCCCATCATTATATATCAGCGTGCTTAGTTGGGCAAGCCACCTTGAATCTGGTGTGGGTTGATGTAGGTATAAATAAACTTTTAAAAACCCAGAACCTTCAGTCTGCTCAATAATTCTCCCAGATTTTTGCTTATATGGCGTTTCCTCGATTTGAGGTTCATCCAACTCCTTTTGGCTGATGGTAACAATGATGGTAAGTGATTCCTCCACCAAGTCTAAGAGGCTCAATTAAATTCCTTGTAAAAATGTCCCTCATAGGGGAAATGTCAGGCAAGATGCTCAGCTTCATCTGAACGAAAACAAGAGCCAGGCTCTCTCTTGTTGGCTGCAGTAGATCAAAGTATTCCTCACGCTGCTCGGTAGCTGCACTGCCCAAGGTGTCTGTGACAGATGGCTCATGCAGGCAGGAGGATGCACACAGCCTCTCCTTTTGTTTCAATAAAAAAAAAGTCCCTATCTGTAAAGGAAATTGACAATGAGAAAGATGGAGGATTCATCCCTCCAAGCTAATTGTACCAAGTCTGGGCATGTCACAACCTTCTCAGCAAGGCTGTATGGCCATCACAGAGGGGTTTGCAATTAAGAGAGGTGGAAAGATGGCCCCTATGCTACCAGGCTCTCTGACCCTTCCCTGGCTTTGGACCAGGACCAGTTGTAGGGTATTTACATGTAAAATTCAGAGCACATGTTCAGAAGGGCTTTCCTACAGGTGGAAAGCTAGGAAGCTTCTCAAATGCTGGAGAATGTCTTCGTGAGTGTATCCAATGATTTGGCTCTTTCTCCATGTGAGAAAGGTCCTGTCACGATGCCCAAAAAGAATGGCTCATTCATCCTACCAACGAAATACCTCCTACTCCACCCTGGCTCCTTTTATCAGGTCTGTGCTGGCTCAAAAGTAAAGGGCACTGCTAACATTTCACTGTCCCTGCTAGGCTTCTAGAGCCATTGCTTTGCTGTTTAGGTAGCAGAATGGATGCGGAGTGCATAGGATATAGTCCAGGGGACTTCTATGTGCTATTTTGCAGCATCTATAATGCAGTGGCACAGAGATGGGGGCCGGACCAAGCTCAAGTTCCAGTTCTGCCTTTCCTTGACTGAACAAGCCATGGAGCTTTCCTGTCTCCTCCCCCAGAGAGAGAGTCTCGATCCCTGAGACTGATCTGAAGAAGGCATGACATAATGTCAGGGACATGCCTCCCACTTTATTCCAGGGGAAGCCCGCAGCTCCCTTAAGCCACACCTAGTGGGACGTGATGCGGACCTCTCAGCGCAGATGTAGACTACAGTGCGTGAACTCCGCATGAGCGTTTTTTAAATAAAATTGTTAAGTATTTATGAGGAATTGATGCTCAGAGTTCTCACAGGGCCAAGGGCACCTGGAAGTGTTTAAAAATAGTAAAGGGGCAGAGGAGGTGGCAAGGCCTCTGCTATGAGGGGAAGTTGGTTCCTGACCTCTAGAAGTTCCCAGGCCTTCCTGAACTCTGGGAGCTGAGTCTGGGGCCTTGCTACCTGGTCAGGAACCAAACAGTGAATAAATGATAATACTAAAGGAAAAGGAGAAGACCCTGCAGGAATGTAGGATGTGATATCGTAGTGTGTGTGTGTGTGTGTGTGTACATGCATGTGTGTATACGTGTGCCTGTGAAGGTCAGAGGACAACTTTGGATGTTGGTCCTCAGGCTTCTTATTTCTTTTATTTGAAACAGTCTCCCTTTGGCCTCACGACATTGCTAAACCAGCTGTCCAGTAAGCTCGAGGAACCCTCTTGTCTGCACCTCCCATGTCACCCTCATTGGCACTGCAAATGCCTGCTGCTGTGTCTGGCTTTTTACATAGGCCCTGAGGAGCAGACCTTAAGTCTTCACAGTTTCGACACGAATGCTTAACTGACCGGACCATTTCCCCAGGCCACAGGAAGACTGCTGGAAGAAGTGTGGTTGATCCGCCCCACTCAAGATGAACAGGAAAAAGAAAGTGAGGTTTCATGGGCACAGGGACAGAAAGGCAAAGGCCAACAGAAGGGGAAGCCATATTGAGCCTGGCAAATTCCAGGAAGCCTCCCCGGAGTCAAGATCCCAGTAAGCTTCAGCCTCCTTGGTTACCACTTTGTTTATAGGAACAGTGTTTCTTATAAGGAGCATCCAGGGAGGTCCTGAAGTTCAAGGGTCAAAGAAATTGCTCTCCGGCCCCCTCCTCTTCAGCTCTGACCTGAGGATCTTGGTCAGCAAGGGTCCCAGTACTCTGACGTCAGAACCACAGTGTAAAGTTTGAAAGACTGGCAGAAGAAACACTCCATGGGAAAGGACTACGCACCAGCCAATCTGATCATTTTAAAGATTTATTCTCAAATTCTCTTGATTAAATGTGTGTGGTGATAAATTAAACAGGGCCTTTATAACTGAACACAAATTGGTGGTTGTTTGGAGCTTTTTTTTTTTTTTCAAAGACAATGACTAATACAAATAGTGTTAATTAAGATGAGTGGGGACATTGATTTAGCTGGAAAGCTTAGCTCTCAAGAGGCATAGCCAATGCCTAAGTATGAAAATACATTTCTACTGCTATTCCTTTCAGAAGGGGGAGCCTGGAAGGGCTCTCCTAGTTGAAACTGCAATGCCATATTGAAAATGGCCTCCAACGGCAGCTGTGGTTCTGATTTTTAAGAACCTTCTTTATATATACTATTCATTCTCTGAGAGTCTTCCAGGTTGTGTTTTGACCGTATTTATATCCCTCCCCGCATCTTCCCAGGTCTTCCTCCTGTTCCATGCTCACCCATCTTCGTGTCTTTATTCTTTTTTTTTTTTAACCCGTCAAGTCTAATCACTGCTGCCCATTCTCTGAAGCGTGTTGTGCTTACCAGAAGTCACCCTTAAAAAGACAAAGACGAAACTGACTGTTCCTTTCTTGTCAGCTATCAGTTAGGGGCTTCATCAGCGAGGGGCAGGGCTCTATACCCATCTTCCTCCTCCATGCTGGGCTGTTGTCTAGGTACTTACTCGGGTCTTACACACCTTGCTCCAAATGCTGTGAGCTCATGTGTGCAACTGCACTGTTGTGTCCAGAAAACACCGGTTTGAGAGGCCGTGGATGACCACGGGTGAATCTTCTTAATGTAGACAATAGAAGGCTCGAGGCTATCTATAGATGCCCAGTAAAGTAAGGATGGAGCTAGGAAAAGCATACTGGTGGAGCCATCATGCTGGAAACAGAGGCCAACCTCTGAAAGATGAACACGCCTTGTTCTGTCTGGTGTGGATTTCTGGAGTGTGCACTCTGGGGACTACTAGCACATCTCTGATGTGACCAACCCATAGGTGGCAAGGACAATTAACAGCTCTATGGCAGAGAAGCCATTAACGCCAGAAGAGATCTTGCCATTCCAAGACGTTAATTTAGCATGACACCGACAGGAGTGTTTGTATGTGCCCATCATGGTGTCAGACATTCTGAGCCCTAATTGAGTTAATTAAAAGTTAATGGCATAGAGCACATCCCGATGCTATAAACGACGGGCACGTGACCTGTTCTCATACTTTCTCGTCTGCATAAATCTTTCCCTCCCGGTCAAGTGCCACCTCTGGAAGATCCATTCTGCATCACTACCTCGCCTCCCTTTAAGGAGGGCAAGTTCTCTGTCCTGTTTGATATATAAACAAAGGGAGCTGGAAAGATAGCAGAAGGGTCTGCTCTGTGTCCTAAATACTACCTGTCACTGCTAGCCGTGTCCTTAAGCGTCTTGATGGGAGAGGGACGTGAGCCCCCATAGTTATAGCTGTGGAAAGGCAGGGAGATGGACAGTGTGCTGCTGTGGCCACCGCTGCTGCTGCTGCTCCTGCTGCTGCTGCTGCTGCTGCTGCTGCTACCACTGAAGTGTTTGGATGAGATGGAGGAAGGGGAGACAGGTGGTTAAGAGGAAGGTTTAAGTTAGATTGGCGCAAATCTAAGAGCTGTGATAATCACCATGCCTGGCTTCTCTACTGCAAAAAGGAGTTCGAGAAAATTTCCAGTGTTCTCAGCACCAATAGAAAAGCTTCTCCAGTCACTGGATGGAGGAGGAGTCAGAGTGGTCCTGATGCAGACTGGATAGTGCATCTTCTGCACTGATGGATAAGCCCCTGGGCATGACTCCATACACTTTTCTTTTTCCAAGACAGGGTTTCTCTGTAGCTTTGGAGCCTGTCCTGGAACTAGCTCTTGTAGGCTGGCCTCAAACTCACAGACATCTGCCTGCCTCTGCCTCCCAAGTGCTGAGATTAAAGGTGTGCACCACCACCGCCTGGCTCCACCCACTTTTTGATCAGATGGCCGGTGGATATGCCTTTTTATGTCTTGCCTTGCTCAATTTACCTCATAGAGATTTCCCCTAAAGAAGTGTCAAATCATCATAACATAGTATATAAGCCCAGAGACAGCTGGAAATGGTTCCCATAAAGCAAGGGAATGTCAGGAGACAAAATCCTGCCTAGGCAGCCTTGCCCTGGTCAGGCTTAAAACTTAATGCGAGCAAACCTCCCAGCTCAGAGCAAAGAACTACGCAGAGTCCCCTTCTGTTTCCAGTGTGGCCAGTCACAGCTCCTCTTCAAACCTGGGAAGACAAGCTTCTTTCAGGGATGAAATTCTGAGGTTAATTTGTGATGGGTCATCATGGAACCTCAAAAAATGTTATCCACAAGTAATTTTATTTCTTTTTAAAATTACGTAATTGCATCTGTTTATTGTGTATTTGTACACACGTGCTAGTGTACCATTTGCACATGTGTGGAAGTCAGACAACATGTGGGAGGCAGTTATCCCCGTTCACCATCTGGGTCCTGGGGATCAAAGTCAGGTTGTCAGGCTTGGAGGCAAGTGCCCTTACCCACTGAGCCAGCCCTCTGGTCCTGACTCCTGGGTGATTTTAACAACTAAAAGATATGCAGAAGGCAATGTTATATGGCTCTTTCTTAGGATAAAGGTGAAAGATGGCTTTTAGATGCTTGATGATGAGATCAACAGCTCTTCTAAGACAGCCCTGGCCTTCCAGCGTGTGTTCCCGTCAGGTGCACACTCAGCACAAGCTACAAGGCTTGTACTCGCCATCTCCCACCTCACCCAGCTTCCCAGTTCCTCTCCTCCATCTCCTGCTATTTAAGATGTTGGTCATGATCTGGAAATGACTCTGTGATCCAAATGTGAATTAGAACACCCAGGATTTTTTTTCTTTTCTTTTCTTTTCTTTTTAAAGGTTTATTTATTTATTACGTATACAGTATTCTGCCTGCATATATGATGGCAGGTCAGAAGAGGGCATCAGATCTCATTACAGATGGTTGTGAGCCACCATGTGGTTGCTGGGAATTGAACTCAGGACCTCTGGAAGAGCAGGCAGTGCTCTTAACCTCTGAGCCATCTCTCCATCTTTTCTTTTTTTTTTTTTTTTTCTTGAGACAAGGTTTCTCTGTAGCTATGGTGCCTGTCCTGGAACTAGCTCTTGTAGACCAGGCTGGCCTCTAATTCACAGAGATCTGCCTGCCTCTGCCTCCCAAGTGCTGGGATTAAAGGCATGTGCTACCACCACCCAGCTTGAACACCCAGTTTTTAAAATGCTGATCTAAGATACTATGTACAAGTATATTATTATGGAAGTCCTCAAGGGGTGGGCCAGGAGTGTATGGGGCTAGGAGTCCAGCATCCTAGAAAGAATGAAATGCTTATGAGCATCTAGTTCTGGGAATCCTAGAGTTGGTCTGTCTTGGTCTCCTCTGTGGCACCATGGATTCTGTGTGGAGCAGCATCATCTGAAGGGATCTGGGAAGCAGGCTGCTTGGTTGCTTTAGGCTTTACCCTCTCCAGATCATGCTTTGGTACCTCTGTGCATTGAAGCATCAGATTGGTAGATACTGAAAGTCTAGGTCTCTAAGTAATTCCCAGGTGATGCCCATAACACCAGACCCCCAGACCCCGCTTTGAGCAGCCAGAGGAGAGAAGCCACCCACATAGGTGAAGCCTCCTGGCCACATCCCTACCCAGATTGGTCCCTCCTCACCATTAAAACCTCCTTGTCTCGTCTCATATTTTTCTAGATTATGTCATTTAGTATGCCCAGCATGGCACTTTAAAACAACAACAAAACAAAACAAACAAACAGAACAACTTAGATGAAGTCAAATGTTGGTCAAAAAGCTTCTAAACAAGCTAGCCAGGCAGTGGTGGGGTTTGCCTTTAAGAAGAGGGAGATCTCTGTGAGTTCAAGGCCAGCCTGGTCTACAAGAGCTAGTTCCAGGACAGGCTCCAAAGCTACACAGAGAAACCCTGTCTGGAAAAAACAAACAAAAACAAACAAACAAAAAGCTCCTAAAGCTGATGGAGGCTGGACCGACCTTGGAGGGAGGGGCTATGGACTGGGAGAGCTCGGGACATTGGTAGCAAGAACAAATGGAGGCCTCTTTGAATGAGGTCACCGGAATAAGCTGGGCTGGCAGATCCTTTTAGCCACTTAGTGAACACTCAGATTTTAGGAGAGGAGTCCAGATTTCCTCCAGGGTGACCACTCTATTCCCGGTCAGGCAGGGACAAGTCACCTTGATTGGCAGAGACACCAAGATCCAGTTCTACACAGGTCATTTCTACACAGGTCACACGTGCTAGCCAGCCCTCCCCTCCCTTCCCCCTCCCCCACCCCACCACCCGCCGCCCCGCTGTTAACTCTGTTAACTGGACACAACCAAGGATCACCTGGAAAGAGTCTTAATTAGGAAATATCTAGATCATGTGGGCCTAAGGGCCTGCCTGCCAGAGTTGTCTTTAGAGTCGATTGAGTTGGAAAGACCTACCCTGAATATGGGCCGCACCATCCATGGTCTGGCCCTGGACTGGATAAGCAGCAGGAAGAGAAGCAAGCTGCGAGCCAGCAATCTGGATCCAGGCGTGCATTCCCTCTCAGTGATCTTGACTCTAAATGTGAAGTTCTAAGTTCCTCAGTAGGCTTCCCTATAATAATGGAAGCAATGTAACCTGGAATCAGAAACCAAATAACACCCTTTCCTAAGCTGCCTTTTGTTGGGATAGTTTTCATTACAGACCAAAGCTCTTCCCTAGCGGCAGTGAGAAGGAAGAGCATCCTCAGCTTAGTGCTGACCGAGACAACCTTGGTCCTGGTCTTCAGCCTCTCTGTAAGCCCGAGGCTCTTCCCTGGGATCCGTCTTTCTCTCCAGATGACAACCGGCAGTGTCTGGACATGTTTTTGTGCCTTCCAAGGAGGAGACACCCAAATTCAGGAATCTTAAAACCTCTAACAAATGTGTATCCTGTTTGCTAGTTGGGTTTATTCTGTTCCCTTGGGAGGCAGTTGGTAACCACCCAGGCCTTCACATAATGGTGGCATGGTGCATGAAAATGGCACAGCAAGACATTATCAAATGATGTGTAGCCTAGGAGTTTCTAGAAATATCCAAGTGGAAGACACAGCCGGCTCATCCCCTGTGAAAATAGTCACATATATTGGATATAAGAGGTCACAGCAGGCACCCCTGGAGGCATGGCCATGGGGTTTAGCTTCATGTCCCCTGCTCTGTATTTCATTCTCCAGACAGCATGGTGGGTAATGGCCTCCATCTCCATAACCCCCCACCCCGGGGAAGATGCCAGGAAACCCTGTACACCCGGTGACTGTACTATGATCGAATGTGCAGGAGGCCTCTGAGCCACAGTGGAAGAAATGCCTGAGCTGTCTTTCCTGCAATGCCTGTCAATAAAATCAGACTCGGGGAGGCATTTTGCTTGAGAAGAGAAGCCTGCACATCTTTTCAAATATTGTGCAGTCTTGGTAAAGAGCCTGGGGTCCTCCTAATTATGCCGGGAGCCTCTGGGCAGGAGGAATGAGCTTTGCATTTGAAAAGGGCCGGGATCTTCTTGCGGACCCTGGGGAGCACACTCACAAGTGTCCCCCAGCCTCACCTGGGGAAGCCCTCTCTGAAGTAAACAAAGAAATCTGAGCCGGGGGTGGGGGCGGGGGCACAGAAAGAAATCGGGGAAAATAGTTTTTTATAACTTTCAAAGTGAAAGAGTTTCTTTAAAAATTCATGAGTTGGGCATTTACTAAGCTCAGCGGGGTGATGGCAGCACAGACATCAACTGCTTGTCTTCTATGGATGTTTCTAGACTCTCTGGGAGCGGTTTTAATGGTTTTAAAAGCTCTCTCCCATTGTTTTACATTGTCTGGGTCACCGACGGTGGGAAATTTTCGTTAATCTAAATTCATTAGGTTTTAATATGGTTGTATTTCAAATCAGCCACCTAAATTGATAGGACATTGTTCATCTTCAGAAGGGCTTCATGCTATATGACCCAAAGGAGCTAGAAATATATCCTCTTCAATGTGATATTCTTCGGATTTGGCACGAGAGCTGGTATTCAATAACAGTTGATAACCAAGTGAACACAGCATAAGACACAGTTCTGAATAGTGAAGGACTGGGAAGAGGAGTAGGGCTGTGGATGACTGTACCAGGGAGCCAGGTGGGCTGTCATCAGAACTTCCGGATTGGTTCTCTGACCTCTGATACAGGTGTTTTCATAACCTCTTGGGTGAGGAATAATTACAGAAAGTAACAATTTCAAATTTGTATGCAGAACACTCTCTAGCTAGAGATTGTTGTCCAGTTTCTCCTCTAATGTTTTCCACAGTTCCAGGGTCAACGACCTTTCACTGTCAGGGGATCAGGCCAGGAGTGTTGTTCACAGACCTGCCTTTTAGAAAATATCTATTTCCTCTCATTTCTTTCTCTTGAGACACAGAGACTTGGCAGATCTCAGCTAACTGGGGACGTGTTCGTTGGCCATTTATTTGAGGGGTCTTGGCTCCTTCATGACCGGGGGGGGGGCACTGCTGTATGGTTCCTATGAGAAAAGAGCCTCAACTTAGAGCACTGG